>PVKA01007658.1:0-76774 GCA_004027165.1 Ctenomys sociabilis
AAAAAAAAAAAAAAAAAAAAAGACAAAACAAACAAACAAACAAAAAAAAAATAAGATACATAAACAGCTACACTCTTAATTTACTAAGAGACATCTGCTATAATAATGTCTGTAAGTGTAATATCATGTATGCACCTTGTACAATACCAAAACATTATGAAAACAGTTTGCAATGTATTAATTTATCAAATCCATCTTGTCAAGGTATCTTAAAAATAAATGAATGAATGAATGAATGAATGAATAAAACAAAAAAATTACCAACAAAGAAAAAAAAAAACAGGTGGATCACTGAGAGTCAGATCTACTAGTGAGACCCTGAATACCTTGTTGACCCTTCCCTAAAATAAAATTTTATTTTTTTTGTCGTTAAAAAAAGGAACTTAGGTGCTTGAACTCAACAACACAATGGAGTACTATTCAGCCATAAAGAAAGATAAACTGGAGACTCTTTTAGGTAAATGGATGTAACTCAAGATCACACTTGTAAGTGAAATAAACCAGATGCCCATGTGCACTCTATTGTCTCCCTGGTGTGAGATGCTGAAAGAGTAAATAAGATCCAAAATGTACAATAAATATTGTAAGATGGGAGGAAGCTGTTCAAAAGGAAAGAGAAACTGGGATGGGGAAAAGGAAAAAAAAGAAGAGGGGGAAAGCAACAATGACAACATACACTAGCTGAGATAGTTGTACTACTGATTTCTCTTAGTTCACTGAAAAAAAGGTTTGTGCTTATGTTGTTTGGATAGTTACGTGCTGATATCTTGTGTTCTGAGCAACTGATTTAAGGATAACAATATACAATATATTAACCACTGTTCCCCTCCTATTAATCTTGTTTTGAAAAATTGGTTTGTTTTTTTTTCTCTTTAAAATAAATAAATAAATACATAAAGCCCCAGTACCCTGTGTCGTCACCCCTCTTCACGGGATCTGGCACCACACAATCTGTGGCTCTTCTGCAAAGCCAAGATGGCCATGCGGTGTAAACCTTCTGAACTGATCCAGGGCATCGAGGCACCCTCCGCAGAACACGAGAGAGCTGCTTCAGGAGGTGGCGAGAGCGATGCGATGGAGCGCTTAAAGCAAGAAGTATTCAGAGGGGCATTAATGGCAGTGTGTGTTTCACTGTGATACATTTTTAAAAAATTTTATTTCATTGGGAAACAAATAACAATGATGCAGTATCAAAACTGATTAATAGGACAGTTTCAATAATTAATACATTCTACATTGTTATCTCCTTAGTGGTTTTCCATATTATAAGCAGACAGGATATTCTGTCCAAACAGTATTAGTCCAAATCTCTCTACTCATTGAATTAAGCAAGCATGGCTGTATGTATCCTGACTATTCCGTATACATATACAAATACAAAATGGTCCTTCCTTTGTATCCCCTTTTGTTGTTTAGTCCTGTCATAGATGGGTATTCTATTGTAATAAATTTTTTAAAGAATCTGAACATTCATCATATGTTTTGATCACTCATGGTATATGTTGGTAGATGTGGGATTTAATTTTTACTTATTTTTGTCATACAGGGATTGAACTCAGGACCCCACACTTGCCAGGCAGGTGCTTATTCTGCTGATCTATCTTCCCAGCCCCTCTATAGGATTTTTTGTAACAATATATTTTTAATTTTAATGCCTGCATGTGCATTGTTAGTGTTTAGACATAGAATTGAACTGACTTTTTTTTTTTTTTTTTTTTTTTTGTGGTCCGCTCAGCCCACCCTGGGGGCGGGGCTGGCATGGCTTGTGGTGCTGGGGATCCAACCGCAGTCCCTGGGTATTTGCCTAAGCTTGCTAAAGCAGGCACTTTAGAAGCTGTCTTGCCAACCCCAGAACTGATTTTCTTATATTTATTTTATATCACATGCTTTGGAAGGACCCATTTATTTGTTCTAGGAAGTTTTCTGTTTGAATTTCTTCCTTGCAAATGTATATGCCATTTCTTTCCCTTTTTTTCCTTTTTACTCTGGCTAGATGGTCCAGCACTATTCTGAATGAGAGTGGCTAGAATGGACATCTCAGGAGAGAAGGCTCAGTCTTCACCATTAGGTACAGTGTGAGCTGCAGCTTTGTAGGTATCTTTGTTGAGGAAGTTCCTATTCCTAGTTTTCTGTGAGAATTTTCTGTTTGTTTTCTTATCATGAATGCACAATATGGAGCTAGGGAGATAGTTCAGTAGAATAAGCACTTGCCTGGCAAGTACAAGGGCCTGAGTTCAATCCCCAGTTCCACTAAAAAAACTCGTTAATTTTGTAAAATGCTCTTTAGTGTCAACTGATGTGATCGCATGATATTTCTTCTTTAACTTGTTGATATGGTGGATCATGTTGGTTAATTTCTAAATGCTGAGCCAGCCTCTGATCTCTGAGACAAACTCATTGGTTATGGTGCACAAATTTTTCTCATTGATTGCTGAATTTTGTTTGCAAATATTTTGTTAAAATGTTTATATTTATGAAAAATTTAGAACGCATAGTTTCTCTTTTTATACTTCTTTCAACCTGTTTGAGTACCTGAGCAGTACTAGTTTCATAAATGAAATGTGACCTATTTCTTCCGCATCAACTTTTTGGAAGAAGTTATATTTAATATCCTCCAGTAAAATTACCTAGGTCTGGAAATTTCATTTTGGGGAGATATTTTACAATTTCAAAATCAATTTCTTTTATAGACATAGGAATGTTCAAATTATGTCACATTGTTAAATTGTGATTTATGGTAGGGTTTTTTTGTTTTTACAATTGACTCATTTAATTTAAATTGTCTAATTTAGATGTTAAGCTGTTTGTAGAATTTATTACCCTTTTTATGCATTTTTTTTTTTTCCAGAACCAGGGATTAAACTCAGGCTGTTGTGCTTGCCAGGGAAGCGCTTATTCCACTGAGTTATCTCCCCAGCCCCCCCCCCCTTTATGGATTTAGGGTCTATAATGATAGTGATATCCTCTGTTTTATTCTAAATATTGATAATTTATGTGTTCTCTTTTTCCTTAGTCCTTTTTTTGCTAGAGATTTGCCAATTTCATTAATCTTTACAAAGGACAAACCTTTTAAATTTTTTTTTTGCAGGGGGGGAAGGGTCTGCAGGGTATTTAGGGTCTCACTACTAGATTGGACTCGTAGTGATCCGCCTGTTTACAGCCTCCCAAGACTGGGATTACAGGTGTGTGCCACCATGCCCAGTCTCATGTGCTGTCTCAGTGCGCCCCGGCGGCAGGGCTGGCATGGCAGGCATGGGGATCGAACTCCTGGCTCCTATGACTGTTTAATCCCCTGAGCTATTTGGCTGGCCCAAGGACCAACTCTTTATTCTCTTGATTTTTCTCTATTGCTTTCTTATTTAATTTCATTGATTTCTGCTCTGATTGCTGTTATTTTTTTCCTTCACTTTGCTTTGGGTTTCCCTGGTCTGGAAGAGGGTTCCAAACAATGTTGAAAATGCAGCCAGCAAGAGAATCCATTCCTTGGGTGGGGGCTCAGCCCAAAGGACAGTTTCTTTCTTTTGTTTTAATGTATTTGGTACAGGGTCTCACTACAAAGCTCATACTCGTGGTGATCCTCCTGTCTTCAGCCTCCCCAGTGCAGGGATTACAGGCGCTCACACCACACGGGGTCTTGGTGGCCTGATCAGCACACCTACCAGCTCAGCATGTGGTGCCGGGGATCAAATGCTGGTCCCTCTGCTTGCCTAAGCAGGTGCTTAGTTTCCTGAGCTACCTCACTGGCCCTGGACTTGTTTTTTTTTTTTTTTGATAGGACCTCAATATGTATCCAGGCTGGCCTTGAACTCACTATGTAGCCCATGCTGGCCTCAAACTCACAGTGATGCTCCTGCCTCAGCCTTCTGAGTTCTGGGATTACAGGCATGTGCCACCATGCCCAGACAGTGTCTCTGGATTTTGAATTGTGAGCTCAGTGGCTCAGTGAACTATCAACCCAATTCACCCCAATAGTGGATCTCAGAAGAACTCATCCATTAGCTCCTGGTTTCAGCTATGAGTCCTGGATTATGGTTTGTTAGTCTCTTTCATTCTTTGAGGCAGGATCTCACTACATTCAGGCCAGGTTTGAAAGCACTGTGCAGTGAAGTCTGGCCTTCAACTCCTGTTGACCCTCCTGCCTCAGCCTCCTGAGCACTGGAATTACAGGTGTGTGCCACCATGCTAGTCTGGATTGTTATTTCTAAGATTCAATCTCCTAGCTTTTTCTTTGGTCTATGAACTATCTTCTACCTTCCAAGACATTCCTGTTACTGCTTCATTATTTAGAGTCACATTGTGTTACTTTACAACAGTGCTCCCTGACTGATGGGGCCTTGGAAGGGGCTACTGGCTGAATGCCTTTTAGGAGTGTGTGGACAGGAAATATGTATGTACAGGAGTTTTTGTAGGACACTGGATACCCCAGGGACAGGGTTGGGGAATCCTTCAAAAGACTTTTGGCTGGGCACGGTGGTGCACGTCTGTAATCCCAGCACTCAAGAGGCTGAGGCAGGAGGATCTCTGAGTTTGAGGCCAGCCTGGGCTACAGAGTGAGTTCAAGGCCAGCCTGGATACACAGTGAAGCCCTAGCTAAAAAAAAAAAAAAAAAAAAAAAAAAAAAAAGGCCTTCAGACTGAGTCCCCACCCAAGGAGAGGATCTCATGGATTTTAACAGTGTTTGAAGGACTCTTCCAGACCAGGGAGCTCAGGATGGCCCAAGGCAGCAGCTTCACCCTTGGCTGCCTCCAACTATTTGGAAAGTCTCTTTGTTAGCTGAAATCTGATGCTAGCAGGATTGATCCTATCTGTAGGCATCCTCCTCCCTTCTCTGGAGGCTGCTCAGGGACTTGGAGAGAGGGAATCGCCCTGCTGTTTTTCCCAGCTACTCAAGCTGGCTCTTCTAAGGTACGGGTTGCAGCTCTTGTTTCCTCACGGTATATTCCAGTTAACCTGTGTCTATCACAATGAGAGTTTCTGGGCAAGCTACACACTCTGAAAAGGGTAAAATCAGGGAGGACCATAACCTCCTCAGTTTGTGGACGCTACTTCTTCTAATCCAGCCTCAAATAAAATTCAGTATTACGGCAACTGCATGATACTCCTGACTCACGGGAGCTTAGCGTTCACTAAGCCTTTTTCACACATGCTGCTACCCATCCTGGTTTCCCTAGTTGGCTCCTTTTTTTGGATTGGTTTTGTTTTTAACTCACAACCCTACTTAAAAATATAACAGATTTTGCCTAATTTCACTGTGGCATGCTAGTATGATCTTACTTTCTTCTCAATTCCCCTTGATATATTCT
This sequence comes from Ctenomys sociabilis, assembly GCA_004027165.1. Classification (NCBI taxonomy): domain Eukaryota; kingdom Metazoa; phylum Chordata; class Mammalia; order Rodentia; family Ctenomyidae; genus Ctenomys; species Ctenomys sociabilis. The sequence goes on from PVKA01007658.1 coordinate 5,304, forward strand.
AAATACACAGAAGAGGGACTGGGGATTTGACAAATTGGTAGCACGCTTGCTTAGCAAGCTGGAAGCCCTGGATTCTGTCCTGGGCACCAAAAGCATAAAATAAACCTCTTCTAAACATGCAGAAGAAGGGAGTGTTTGGAAACTCTGCATCTCTCTCAAATAACATCCAAATGCCACTCAGAGCAGAAGCCACAGGCATAATTCAGAGAAAACCTCAGCCCAGATTGGGGTTGGCTGAGGTCTCCAAAGCTAATACTCTTGCTTAAGGTTGAAATGCCTGTTACTCATTTCCTTGGGGGAGCAGCTAATTCTACTCTTAATGTCAGATTTAATGGCTAAAAGAACGTGGTTAACTCTGCATTTACTGACACTGCACATAGTAATTTCTTAAAAAGACTACAAAGTGGATTGAGATAGTGTGAAATTTGATGCCCTCTGTGGAAGTCATGAAATGCTCAGTGTCACTTGACAAGGTGGTAAGCAGCCCTAAGCATAAGCACAGTCTTCTTTGGGGCAGTCCCCTGGCTCTCCCTCTCTCTGTCATTTCAGAAGGTCTCCCCAGTCTCTTTGTTCCCTCTCTCTTGGGGAGTCCCTAGCAAGTCGCAGCTTACCTGGCAGAAGGATCTAAATCTTCCGTCCCAGTGGGACTAAGCCATCGTGTGTGTGTGTGTGTGTGTGTGTGTGTGTGCATGTGCGCATGCTCGCGCACTACTTCTCACATACTAGACCTCCTGACCACAGAGACTGTGCTATGTAATTTATCCATTATTTACTGCTGCATAATGGATTGCCCCAAAACTTAGCGGTCTAAAAGAACATTATTTATTATCCTACAGCACTATGGTCCAACTTACCTGGGTCTTCTTCTCCAGAATCTTCCAAAAACCTATAGCCATCTCAACACCTACCTGCTTCCTATCTCATTCATCTAACTGCCACCAGGACTCAGTTCTTTACAGGCTGTGGGACTAAGGCTGAGCTCAGGTGCTCTTAGGTCCTGGGCTTTCTTACTGGGTGAGCCGCTCTGTATGACACTGTACATGGTGGCAGCTTCCTGCATTAGAGTAAGCAAGAGAAAGAGCATTAGCAAGATGGAAGTCTCAGTTCACTGTTCTTGGTAACCTAACTATCGCTTTTGCCTTGTTACATTTATTAGAAGGAAGTCAGGGGGACAAGGCTGCCTCAGTAGCAAGGGATGGTGCAGGGGGTGACTATCAGAGACGGGGTCACCAGGGGCTGTATCAGAAGCCTCCTTCCATGCTATGGGACTGTGCAGAGCAGGCAGGGAGGAATAGACAGGAAGTAAGGCCCTGGGCTCCAGGGCTCTAGCAGGAAGGTGAGCACCATAGGTGGTGAACAGAAAGCAGAAGCTTGGGGATTCCGATTCCCACCTCCCCCATCACCACGAAGATTGGCCTAGAGGGTATGAAAATGTAAATTTCAGCATAATGCTTTATTATGATATTCAAATCTCTTCCATGAAATCCTTACAAAAATCATGAAGTAAATGGGATGAGAGCTTTATTACATCCATTTTATAGCACCGAGAATGATTTTGTTGCCACACTATAGAAATTTTTGCAAGCCGACAGTATGATCATGGTTTCCCCAGCTGCGCCCAGATTGTGCCTACCTACAAGTGTGCACCACAGCACTTCAGATGAAGGAGAGTGGCTTGGTGGCCTGAAACATGACAGGCAGCCCCAGCCTGGTTAGCAGCCAGGGTGGTCTGAGCCAGATCTGAGCTCCTCAGGCCCAGTGCTGTCCTGGGCCCACATAGGAGGGTGTCCTGGGAGCTTTGCTTCTCACCTAGAGCATGATGAGAACCAGGTAGCCAGTTTTACCTGGAGGCTCCGGAGCCAGACTGTCTGGTTCCACACTCTGCTCCCAGTGCTTCCTAGCTGTCCAGCAGTCCCTCCTGGAGCCAGGATAGAGGTGAAAAGCATAAGTACAGTGCCTCCCACAGAACTCACTGAGTCAGCACATACACCATTGGTACCAGAAAGGGAAGACACTGCTGTACCCCCCCTCCTTTTTTTTTTTGGAACTGGGGATTGAACTCAGGCCCTTGCGCTTGCCAGGGAAGCACTTATTCCACTGAGCCATCTCCCCGGCCCCACTTGCTGTACCCATTTTATTGCTGGGACAGTTGAGGCTGATCTTTCCCAGTATGGTAATTCCCAGTATGGTAATAGAATTTAGTCCTGTATATTTCTCATGAAGGCACTCAGCCTCTAGATAGCTGCAAGGTACTGCACAAAGGTTAGTTCTGACTGTTATTACTAACACAGAACTGTTTCCTGCCCACGTGTGGAGTCTGCAGGCCAATGGGAGCAGACCTATGTCCTGGGGAGGAATTCAGCAAGAAATCTTCAAAATGGGACGTGTAGTCTTCTTGCTAAGGAGTGAGGGATCTACCTGAGATCATTCCCCCCTCCCCTAGCCAGCCTTGCAGGAGTCTTATCAGAAGCTTTATGTCCTCTGTAGCCTGATTTGGGGTTTGAGTGGAAGACTGATTCAGTCCTAGGGTTTTGCTCTCTTCTTGTCCTGGCTGCAGGCCTGGACGGGCCCCTGTTGGAAGGAAGTCAGGCCTCCTCCCCCGAGAAGGAAGGGCTCTCCTGTCTGTGGTCTGGCTTTGTGCTCTCTGGATTCCTGGCTCAGTCTCACGCTGAGCTCTTGGGATGCTTAGCCTGCAGATTGTTTTGTTCATTTTCTCCTGCAATTAATTTGGAAATTACCCAGCTACCCACAGCCTCTCCCGGGTGTTCTGTAAACTATGGGCTTGCTCCTGCAGCTTTCCTTTCCCTTCGTGGGAAGTTGGGCTGAATCTGTGAAGGTCCTGGGGAAAGGGTGGGTGACAGGAGACACAGTCCCGCAAAGGTATGGCTTGCATTTTAGCAAGAACCAGTCCCCTTCCTCTTTGGTACAAACCATCCTATCTTGTAGGTCTGAAACAACCAGATGCACATATTTCATAGACATTATCTTCAAACCTCCCACACTCTGCGGAGGTAAGTCAGGGGCCACCCCCATCAAAGCCCCAAAGGTGAGGACTGCTAGAGTTCCAATCGCCACTAACACGTTCCACTTTCATGTCCAGGGAGGAAAGTTCCTCAGTCTTTGTTTCATCTTGCTGTGGCCATCTGAAGCCAAAGAAGGGTCCTGGCCTGGGGTCTCCCTCAGTAACTCACTGTGGAATGTTAATGACCCTGTTTTCTCCTGAGAAATGACGTGTAAGTCTAGATAACTTGTTGACAACACATTTATGGTAAGAAAGGCAAGGAAGCTCTCAAAGGGAATAAATCAGGAATTAGTTTCCCTGCCTCCAAGGATCACCTATATCAGTCAATATGCATTTGGGTAGAAGGAACAGAACACTCAAGACAAAGCCTTAAACTTGAAGGCCAGTGTTCCAGAATGACAGGGGTGGCCAAACCAGGTTCCAGAATGGTGCCAGAGCAGAGAGTTCATTTCTTGGAAATTAGGGCAAGAGTGCTCAGTGATCCAGGCACTTGACCCCTACAGCCAAGAGAGAAGGAAGGCTGGCTACTGCTCCAGCTGGCAGCAGACCTTGGCATCATCCATGTGGCATTGGTTTTAGGAGCATTCAGAATGCAGGAGTCCTGAGATTAAGAAGGCTTCCACCCAGATTTCAGAAGAAGGCCTGGGAGGCCAGGCAGTGTGCCCCTGAGAGGGCAGTCTGTAAAGCTATGAGTGAGAAGGCTATTCAGTGGAAACCCCAGAAGTTTGGAAAAGCCAGGAAATGTGGATCATCTAAGGGATAGTGCAAGGAGGAAGCAAAACTGGTCTAAGAGAGACGCCATGGGAGCTACCACCATCGTTCTGGTGCTGTAGGGATGGAGCCACATGGAGTTCACAATTCGTCACAGATTGCTTCTGATGTTCCACATGGAACTATAGGTCTGATTGTTTGTCCTTCTGGATTTTGGACTTGTGTTGGTCCCAAAGCTTTGTATTCTTCTGCTGTTTGCAACTTTTAGAATGGTGATGTTTATCTTGTGCCTTTGAATGCTGGAAGTGTTTAACTTTTCTTTTGTACAGGAGCTCACAGCTAAGAATTTGCCTTAGATCTTGGAGGAGACTTGGGACTTGGACTTTTCAGCAATGCTGAAATTGTTGGGACTTGGGCAACTCTTCTGGCAACTCTTAGAGATGGACTAAAATGGTTTTTGCATAAAAGGATGTGCATGAGTCTTTGGGAGTCCAAGGGTGGAATGTTATGATTTGTGTGTATTTGTCCCCGCCCCCCAAAGCCTCATGCAGTCATTGAGGTGCAGTTCTACAGTTTGTGATTGATTCATGATCCAAGGTTGGGATTATGGGTCTGAGTACTTCTGGGGTTTTGAGTGTGAATACTGCTGGGATTATGGGTATGAATGCTACACCCAGCCTTGGTGTAGCCTAAATGTATTATAAGAGAGACAGACTTGCTTTCTGTTGCCACTGGTGCTGCTACTCCTTCATTTTGCTCTCTGTTCTTTGCTGCCAACCATGAAAGATCATTCTCTGTTATGTACTGTGCCTTGAAGCCAGCCAAGTATGGACTGCAACCTCCATTAACTGTGAGCTAAATACCTTTCCTTCCTTAAAAAACAAATCAAAACAAAAACAAACAAACCTTGAAGGCCACTTGTTGTTTCTAACAACAGACACCAACAGGTAGAACAAAAGGTTCCAGGATTGGTTCCAGGATTCATTCTTGGGACCCCATGCCTTGCCACTTTTCTGTTTTGCCATCCTCAGCAGGCTGATGTGTTCTGTTAGGTTGGATCCTCTGTGTCCCACACGGCTGCCATACTTGCAGTTGTCTCACTCAAAACAACCAGAGATATAAAGGAGCTGTTGCTCTCTCACTCAAACAACCAGAGATATAAAGGAGCTGTTGCTCTCTTTTAGAAGCAACTAATAGAACTAATAGTTCTCAGAAGGCCCTAGCAGACTTTCTTGGACACTTCACCAGCCGGACAAGTGTCCTGTGCTATTTCTAAACCAATCAATGACAAGAGTGATAGAACTATTGGTACATCTACCTTAAACAAGTCAGGATTTAAGTTAAGGATACCCTAAGGGACTTCTAACACACATGACCAACTGAAACTTGGATAAAATCAGGGTTTTGTTAGCCAGGAAGGCAGGAAGTTGACTGGGTAGACAACCAGCAGGGTGTGATGCTTCTTTTCCTTTCTTGAATATGCCAAAAGGAGGATGGACTGTTTCATTTCTGTACAGAGAGACTGGTCCATTGTACCACTATCTAACTGGTTACCCAGGGCTATGCCATCAAAACCTATGTGCACTCTCCTCATGAGAGGACACTATGTCTTATGTGCACCCAGGCAGGAAAAATCAGGGCAGACCTCACTTCACACAAAGTGGGATAATGATATGAAGTTTTGAGGAAGATTAGAAGTAATAGAAAGTGTTACATAGGAAGTAAAATTTTTAAAAGCATGAGAGGGACTGGCCTAGCTTACCAGTCGCTGTGCAAGACAGATGACTGGAGCAGTGAACTCCATTCGGAGGCTGACACTGTGATGCAGGAGAAGGATGAAGGGACTCCTACCTCCCCTGTGGATGGTGGCCTTGAAGGTATGAAATGGAGAGGGAATGTTAGTGTGAATTCATGGAGACAGGAACATGTGGAGCACCTGGGAATGGAACCTGGAGGTGTACTAAGGGCAGCTATGGGAGATGCATATGGGTACTGGGGAGAGTCCTGGTACCAAGGTGTGAATTCAGCTATAAGAGGCTGTGGTTCTCACAGTTTATCTCTTGGATGCTGTTGAGTATCTCCATGCCTGCAAAACCATAACTGGGTTCTGTTCCACCCACACCCATGAGAAGCTGCTGCAGGTTTCCAGATAGTGAGATAAGCCAGTGATGTACACCCTGGGCTGAGATACACCCTGTTCCAGCTTCCCATTCCCTTCCTTCCTCACTCTGGAATACTCAGGCCTGGCCTTCTGTGATTCTGTGTCCAGTTCACCTGAACTTCTGGGCTGAGCTGGAAATCTGAGCCTGAGCTCCCTAGTTGAATGGGTATGGGGCTGGTAGAGGGCACAGGGAGCACTGTAGGGATGGGCAGTATTCTGGAGGCAGGCATCATGGTCTATTCCACTGAAAATGCAGGCTGCCTTTGGCCTCGACAAGGGAGAAGGGATACTGGAGAGGGCCAAGGGCAGGGGACACCAGGCACTCAACTTGGCAAGGGGCCATCTCCCCTCTCTATCACCTACCAATCTACCTCATTTTAAAGAATTTCATTCTCTGCTCTCACCCTACACACTGCTCTTTAGGCAGTTCTGAGCTGATTATTTAAGCAGCTAGTGGCTCACTTTGCCCATCTATACAATGGGGACCCAAATAGAGAAGTCTCTCAAGATGTACTGCACCCCATGTCACTCTTACACCTAACCGATAACTTCTACAGCACCTTCCATTCAGTTGATAATCAAATGCAGTCCCCCTTGGGGGAAGCAGAAGTACATGTTGGTTTGGGCTTGGAAGCTATGAGATCTTAGGCAAGTCATATACCCCTTCCTGGGCTCTATGGAACACACCCTCAAGGCATTGCTACTCATCTCTACTGAGAACTCACCTGAGCACTGAGATGCGAACTCTGGCTCTCCCAGCTCTTGCTATGTGAACCTGGGAACTGTGCTATCCCCTCTTGCATGTTACAGCCTTTTTGTTTTTCATCAAGGTTATTTTTCCCCAGTTATCATGTTTTGTCAACCCCATCTGTGAGTCAGCACTTCTCAGGAACAGGGTGAGAACAGAAACTCAGGATCTCTAGAAAGGTGAGTGTATTTGAGCCAGGGTAAGATTCCTTAGGGACCTAGGACTCTTGACTGTCTACAGAGACCCTTTGGCTCACATGACTTCAGATTTGTTCAGGTTTTAGGGATTTTTTGTGCTAGGAGTTGAGCTCATGATCTCATGCCTTCCAGGCAGGCACTGAGCTGCTGAGCTCTATCCTTGGTCTACATTGATTCAGAGACAGGGTCCTTCTCCCGCTGGCCATTGTGTCCTAAAACAGGTTTAATCTTTGTCTCATCTCCATTCCAGACTTGCAGCTGGAGCTGAGTGCTCAGGGCTCAAATTTATCTGCTGCTTAGAGGGACCAGAATCCAAGGTCTCTGGAGCATCTTAGCTGGGACTCAGGAGCTGTCCTGGCTCTAACTGGCATCCTCACTTCAACACACTTTCAATTGTATTTTCACTGAATGTGGTTATGCCAGTCACCTAATAGTGAGCTAGACAAAGGAGGTGAGATGTATTCTAAGGCCTCCATTCCAGGTCTCAATGCACCCAGGGAAGACATGATGTGCTCCACGCCAGCCGTGCACCCGGGCAAGCGGGCCCTTTTCTCCCCTGAAGCCGGAGCCACAAGGTTGCGCTGTGGTGCTGGTCAGGATTTTTGGCTGAAATCGAGGCTCCTAGAAGGTACTTCTACGACTTCTATAACATAAAGCATTTCCTCCTATTTTTTCCAAAGTGCTGCCTCTTTGCACAGGACATGTGAACCACTTGAAAAACTTGTTGAAACTTAGGTTCTGGTCTAGTGGTCATAGAGTGGGTCCCAAGATTCTCCATTTCTAGGGAGCTCTTAAGCAATGGTTGCCCACGGTGCTAGGGATCAGTCTGCCGTGAGGGAGGGTGACCTTTCTAGTCCTATTTCCTCCTTCCAGGGCAGAAGTACTCCCTGAATCCAGAGGGTCAAAGGAAGAGCAGTCAGTAAGTACTTAAGGAGAAAAGAGCCTAGCTCCTACTGTTACAGATAGTGAAACTAAGGCCTACCGCATGACAGAAGGAATCTGATTCTAAATCTCACAATAATGCAGGGACAAAGTCAAGACTCAGGCCTCCAATACCCGTAAAAACACAAAAACAAAAACAGCATTCAGAATTTAAGTCTTAACTGTTCTCTGGACAAACTTTGAGTTTCTTTTCTTTTTTCCCCTCTTCTTTCCCTTTTTGACTGGCTTTGGCTATGTTACCTAGCTGGCCTCTAACTGGTGATCCTCCCTCCTCACCCTCCTGTTTTGTATTCTTTAAAATATCAAACATGTCCTGGTTTTATAATAAAAAATAATTTTAATGATGGAAACATTTCACAGAATTCTTGTACTGATATGGTGTTTGTGAATGTATTTGGTAAACTGTTATCCCCTGTAGCAGTTCCCTGTCCTCAGTATGGAATTCAGCTCAACCTGTTCAAGAGATTTCGGGGCCCTGTTTTCTTTTGTAACATAAATCGCCGCCCCACGAAGGTCGCTGCTTCTGCCAACGACATCCCCCTCGGCTTCTGCGGTCCTGACGCTTCACCTAAAGCGCTGAAGAAGATTCCTAATCCATTTTCCGTACTAAACGACCTTGGGCCAAGTCGGCTTTTGTTGCTGATTTCCTAAGCGTAATTGCAGAGCAACGTTAATTTGAAAGAAAATAAATGTTAACAGCGCTGGGGCGAACTCTAACGAGCCTTGGGCAATTAGGCAAGAACGCACCTAATTACCCGCAGCCCCGGGCGCCTGCACACGACGCGGGAGTGCTTGCAGCTCCCAGAAAGGCAAGTTGCTTTTCCGGGTTCACCGTGGGACGAGGAAGAAAAGAGAAAGAGAAACGCACCTCCAGTCTCCGGGACCCGCGATCCGCGGTTCAGCGATCCTAGAGTCTGACTGTCATGAGGCGCGGCGCGGGGACATCCTCAAGATCCTGGGGTCGGTGGGCGACTCGTTGCGGGCCAAGCCGTGGGAGAAGAGCAGCCGTTCTGTCCTAAACGCCGAGACCCCACACTGCGAAGGCCTGCCTGTCCCGCAGGCGGCCGCCCCGCACCTCCAGGCCCCTCCACACCACGTCCTCTCTGTCCCGCTGCCCACCCTAACTTTTAGCATACGCTCATCAGGCGCCCAAGCCAGCAGGAGGGACGTACACCTCCGCCCTTTCTCATCCATTTCTTGGGCCCGGGGCTTTGTCGTGACTCTCCGGAGGTTTTCTGACAGGGCTGCGATTAGTTTTTTAAAGCCTTCCTACTCACCTATGCATCTGTTTGCAAGCCATTTCTCACTTCTTTTGTCTGGGTTAACTTCAGGGAGATCCTCCAAGATAGCAGCCTCAAATTCCTATTTTGCAAAGTAGGGCTCTAGGGAAGGGACGGGCTTAATGTTAACGGGGAGTCTTGTCAAAGCACTCGACTTGGTGATTAGGAAGCAGAAAATTCCTACACTTACTAGGGGCAAAACCTGTTCTCCAGCCCCAGTCTCGAGGCTGGGGTCTCCCCAGCCAAACACAGAACTGCTGTGTGAAGGACTGTTTTCCTTGCTGCCAACCTAGGCAAGGTATCTGCCCTCTGTATCAAAGAGAGCCAGTTGCACAGGTAGAACTCCTTGGAATCTCAAGCCTGGAAGAATCCACAGGGAGAGGAGGGAGGCCCAACACCGGGATGTTTCCAAGGTTTCGGGGGTCCATCTGGAATCTGGACCCACCTGCTGCAGGGTCAGTGCTCTGCCACTTCCCTGGAGCTGGCTGCTTACCACCACCCATGCCTGGACTGTTCTCAGGGGTAGTCACCAGCCGTAGTTACTACTGACCACTTGGCATCTGGTTAGTCCAAAATTAGATAAAACTACAAATGGAAAATACACTCTAGAGTTTGAAGACACAGTATGAGAACACAACAATTTTTATGTCGATTAGACACTAAAAACATATTTTGGGTATATTGGGTTAAATATAAGAATCTGTTAAGTTAATCTCACCCATTTACTAATGTGGCTACTAGAAAATTTTAAATTACATATCTGACTTGCATAGTATTTCTATTGGATGGAATAAATTCTGACAAATTCTCATCTGGGCTGAACCAAGTTTGTTTGTCAAAAAGATAGTGTGGTTCCCCCCAAAAAACCATAAAAGTTACCAATGACTTTCATACATTTTCTGTGCAGAGCTACTCTCCCTCCAAAAAAAAAAAAATGGTTTTTTTTTTCAGAAAGCTCAGTTTCTCTTTCCAGAACGCACACATTCACTTTTTCTTTTCTTTTTAAAATTTTTGTGCTGGAGATTGGGGACCTGGAGCATGCTAGACAAGCGCTGTACGCTGGGTTACACCTGTCCTACCTGCAGTGACAGCAGTGGTTTCTATTCACTTTGCCTGAATACTCAGATTTATCTCAAATCTGTGAATAGAGTCTCTGAAATGTTTAATATTGGAAAATTTCACTCTAGCACTGAAACAAGCTTTCTCAGAGATAGGCCAAAGAGCTGTGAGATTTTCTAATTTTGGTAAACTTGCTGCTTAAACAAACAACACTTGATACAAAATGAAAGTAAAAGTCCAGTTTCTGTGTAAAACACTTTGCTGGCCACCGAATTGAATTTTTCTCTTTTTTTTTTTTTTTTTTTTTTTTTTTTTTTTTTTTTTTTTTTTTTTTTTTTTTTTTTTTTTTTTTTTTTTTTTTTTTTTTGAGTGGGGAAGTTGTTAAAGTGTAGAGAAGATGCCACGATGGAAGAGCTAATCCAACTACAAACAGGCTCCCTGGAATCCTCTGCTCTTCTTGAATTTGAGTTCACCCGTTGAGTCCAGGACTGCCTGATACAAAGGTGTAGTTCTATCTGCCTCATGAGAAAACCAGATTTAGGATGGGGCAGTAATAGCTGCGGGATGCCCAGCACAGCCTGCTCAAAATGTTGCACAGGTTGTACTGTAATTGTTGCTTGGAGCTAATCCTAGGATTTTAGGTTAGATGATCTCCACGGTCTGTTCAAACCCCCAACTGGGGATTAGGCATTGGGTGGCTACTCAGAAGCCCAGGGTGGCCCACAAATGCTGCCAGATGTACAGGGTAGCTCAAGGTGAAGGGGCCCCTGAGCATAATAAGCGGGTAGGTAGGCTCGTGAAGGCCTCTTGCATAGGACTTAGGCTGAAGGTTCCGGTGATGGGACTGAGAACTGAGGCACGGTAGGGACTGCGACCTAGGCCTTCAATTCTCAGCGACAGCCGAGGTCAATGGGAGTAGATTTCTCTTACAAAATAAGAAAAGGAGCTACTCTTCCTTTTGCTTTTTTTTTTTTTTTTCCCAATCATGTCCTCTGTACTTTAAGAAGAAAGGTGCCATCATAGCACTTTATTGTAGTAATATAATCAAAGGTACAAGGGGTCGAACCAATTAGGGCCGATGTTACTCAGCCAAAGGAAGGGTCCAACTATGACTCCCCATAATTCGGATCCGGAATTCTGGTGTAGAGGCCACATTCCCCTCAACCCCATCCCCCAGTATCACCAAGGCCCTTTCTCGTAGAACGCCAGAAAGGCATGTCTTTAGGGGGTTCGCCAACCACGGATCCCTTGTATCAGTTGGAACCGGGAGGCCTCCTTTCCCCATCTCACATTTAAAAAGCAAACTGTATGTGCACAGCCGCAGCGCCAGGGCACTCTCAGGTTCCTTCCAGGTGAGACCAACTGTACCTCCTCCGTACATCTCTCAAGGCGTGAGTCAATTTAGTTCGCGCGGGTGGCGGAGGCACCTATGCGCTTTCGTCCCTACTCTTGGCTCACATAGCGGACACAAACCGATCCACCCCGCCCGGGTAGGCGGTGGCGTGGCGGGCGTAGGGGCCGCCACCGCCGCCTGCGAGCTGCCCGGCGGGGCTGTAGCAGGCCCCGAGAGCGCCGAACTGGCCGGGCGAGGACCGCCCGTAGAAGTCCACGACAGCCTCGACGCCGCCGCAGCCGGTCCCCGCGGGGGGTGAGGCAGGTCCGGAGAGGCGGCCCGCAGCTGCGAAGAGCGAGCCGCCCGCGCCCTGGGGGTACGCGCCCTCGGGGCCCGCGTAGGCGGCCGCCGCGTAGGCCGAGGCATTTGCGGGCCGCGCCCCGGAGCAACCGGCCGCCTGGTACCCGGCGCTAGAGGTGGCGACGCCGGCCGAGGCGAAGGCGCAGGAGCCGCTGGGCCCTGGGGGCGCAGGTCCCAGCTCCGGGCTGAGCGGTCGCTCGGGGACCAGGCCGTAGACGCGGCAGGAGCCGGGCGACGCGGCGGGGTAGTAGACGGGCGGCGGCGCGGCGAGCGAGGGCGGCGCGTAGCCGGCGTAGACGGCCCCGGGGTAGGGCGCCCGCGCCGCAGACACGGCTCCCGGGAAGATGGCAGCGGCCGCGGCGGCGGCGGCAGCAGCGGCGGCCGCCGCGTCGTGCATGTAGGCCGGGTACGTGGACAGGTCCGAGCGCTTGAAGCGCTTGCGGCGGCGCAGGAAGCTGCCGCTCTCGAACATGTCCTCGGCGTTGGGGTCGAGCGCCCAGTAGTTGCCCTTGCCCGGGCGGCCGGCCTCGCGCGGGATCTTGAGGAAGCAGTCGTTGAGCGTGAGGTTGTGGCGGATGCTGTTCTGCCACTTCTTGGGGTTGTCGCGGTAGAAGGGGAAGCGCTCGGTGATGAACTTGTAGATGCCGCCCAGCGTGAGGCGGCGTTCGGGCGCGTGCGCGATGGCCATGGCGATGAGCGCGATGTAGCTGTAGGGCGGCTTCCCGCGCTGCAGGGGGCGCTTGCGCCGCCGCCCGCCCGCGCCGCGGCCCCCGCTCTCCGCCGGGACCACTGGGCCCCCCGCCGCAGCCTCGCCGCGCTCCTCCTTCACGGCCGCCAGCGCCTCGGGCTGCGCGGCCGGCGGCGGCGGCCCGCTCTCGGCGGTCATGGCTCGGGCGTCCCGCGCCCCGGCGTCTGCGCCGCCCGCCGCCTCCAAGGGCTGGGAAGTGGCGGGGCCGGGTGCCGCAGGTCCGCGGCGTGGGGTCCGGACAGACGCGTGGTCACTCGCTGCAGGATGGCCCCGAGTGCGGTGCTGCCCAGGCCAGGAGCGCGGAGTTCGGCACCCGCGGTCCGCGGGCGGCGTGGTGGGACCGGGGCTCGGCCGCGTCCGCTCACCGACGGCCGAGCTCTAGAGCTCAAGGCCCGCGGCGGCGCTGGAGTCGGGAATGGGCTTGCGTCGCTGGCCGAAGGGCTGCAGTCACGCTGGCGCTCGGCGCCCAAGGCGTGCAGACGTGGTGCGGGGTAGGGCGGCCGCAGCCGATCTGGGTCAGCCCTGGAGCACGGGCAGCTGTCGAGGACGTGGCGAAGAGGAGGCTGCGGGGTCCAGGGCGGTTAGCGCTGCACCGGGTTGCTCTGGCGGGGGGCGCCTAAGCCGCGCCCCTACGGCCGGAGGGCGGGCCTAGCTCAGGGCGGAGGGAGGCCGGGCGGCGAGGTGGCAGTGCCAGTCGGGAGGGGAGGACGGAGACTGCGCCCCTCCGCGGCGTGGGGCTCCAGCTCGGACACTGGGGGCGAGATGCTCCAGCGCGCACACCTGGACCAGCTCCTCCCTCCGTCTGCTTCCCCTCCTTAAAGGGGCCTGGAAGCGTGGGGCGGCGCCGGCTCCCCGCCCGTCCCCCGACTCCCCGCCCCCCGACTCCCCGCCCCCGCCCTCTGCCCGGGTCGTGGGCGCAGCTCCCTGAGGAGCTGCGGGGGCTGCGCAGCGTGAGCTTGGCCGACGTCCGAGCAGGGTGGGCCCTTGGAGGTGCTGGGAGCGGCTTTCTTATGCGTCCACGGGGAGACTGAGCTCAGGGGAGTCGGACCGGCTGGGAGATCTCGGTGGAAATTTGGATTTTTCCCGTCTCCGAAGAAGGCTGGGACTCACAGGTGAAAGGAAGGGGTCGCTGCCTCCATCCCGAGAGAGAATTGGCCCGCGTCGGGGGCGTTAGGTAATTGCTGGTTGGAGGACAAAGAAGGAAAGGTTCCGAGCGACTGCCTCCCGCGACTTTTCAGAATGATTTCCAGGCCCGGCTCACGGCTTCTCTGTCCATTCCTAACTGTAGTCGCAACTTTCATTCAAAATTCCTAAGGGGAAAAGCGAAGATAATTTGCCCCGGTCCCAACGCACCGTGACATCAATTTAGGGGAGCCTCCTCCCGCGGCTCTTTTATTAGTTTTGCTCTTCCCAGCTTGTGAGTGAGACTTAGTCACATTCCCTTTCAGGGTGCCGGGCTCCTCGACGGTTCTAAGAGGTTGGATCTCGAGTCCTGTTGACAATATCTAGGGAAAGCCCTTCGACACTTCATCGGACCCTTCTGAATATGATGGAGAGTGACGCATGGCTTAACGATGACGGATGCTAGTCTCTGACTTTCTTGCTGTCACCTCCTCCTCGAGTCCTCCAACTCCGGGAAGGCTTCAGGTAGCTTTCAGCCCTCTCCCACGCCACCCCTCCCGTGGGCAGGCAGCCCCTTCCCGAAGTCTTGAGTGAAGGCCCGCTTGCGGGGGTGGCTCCTGTGTGTAGGCGCTTCTCCTAGACGTGGGGAAGGCAGACAGGAACTTTTTGCTTCGGGGTGTCTGATTTCAGAGGTTACCTATTGTCCCCAGAGGCCGGACGCAGTGCTAGCCCGGATTTTTCGAGGCACATTTCCACAGGCTTGGATTTCCTCTGCGCTGTTCGGTTATTCTTGAACCTGTTCCTTACCCTTCTCTGAGCTTCTGGATCTATCTCCCGGATTTCGGAGGTCTCAATCACCTTTGGGATTCCTGGCCTTGAAGGCGGCTCCGGAAGCTTCAGCCCAAGAAAAGCTTTCCAGGGGGAGCTATGGGCCCCTAGCAGAGTTGAGGGTCCCTTTCTCGGAGTATCCGAAGCAGAGGATTCTGGCCCCGTTTTTTTTTTTTTTGTTTGTTTTTAGTTTTTTTTTTTCTGGCCCCGTTTTTTCAAATGAGCTGAGAACAGTTTCAGCCGCTGCTGTCATTGGAAGAAAGGCGGAAAGCGCAGATCCTAGCTCAGCGGAGCAATCATAGTATTTGCTTGAGGATCTTCTGGAGCAGAGGTGTTCAAAGGAATAAGCCGGGCTTTGTATTTGTGGTACAGAACTTCCTTACCTGCCTTCTGAAGTAAGGAAGAAGCAAAGATTCATGTTGCCTTCTGTTCCGTTTTTTTTTTTTTTTTTCCCAAAGGGGAAATTAAAAAAAATAACTTTCTATATCATCTGGAACTTTTAATACAAATTCTTTGTATTTCGGCGATTCTGAAATTCAGATTTGCAATTCTGAAACATCATTCTAACGTGATTTCATAAGTTAAAGGAGATGATTCCATAACGTTCTTTGATTATAGTCATATTTCTATGGCTTTTAAACTCCCGGTCGCGATCTGAAAGTCCACTAACTATGATGCCAGGACTGGCAGCTGTTTCTGTAATTTTAGAATTTTCCCCCCAGATTTAAGGGGTATGTTATTTAATTTGATTTCCTATTTAGGAAGATTTGGATCCTATAAATCTACAACACCCTTCCTTAACTCCAAAAAGTGAGAACTAGATCCACTATTTTATAGCTCAAAATCTTATTCTGGTAATTCTTCTAATATTCATTATGGTATGCTTTAATGATTGGTCCTGTGGCTTTATGATTCTCTGCTTTTGAGCTCTAGGACTAGGGATAAAAGCCTCCACATCTCAGAATTTTCACATCCTCTGTGTCCCCTGTTTGTAGTCTCATCTAGCATTCTGATTCCTCTCTTAAACTTTGTTACTACCCAGATATTTCCTCTGCTTCAGACCAAGATTTATCCTTTTTTTTTTTTTTTTTTTTTTTTTTTTTTTTTTTTTTTTTTTTGTGTAACCAGGCATTGAACTCAGACCCTTGTGCTTGTCAGGGAAGAGCTTATTCCCCTGAGTCATCTCCTCAGCCCCAAGATTTATCCTCTTGAGGTTAGAATTTTTAAGATCGTGAGTCTTAAGATTTTAATAAACAAAAGACCGCTAAGATTCTATCCCATAACTGTTTTATCAAATAATGCCCTTCAAAATTCAGAACTTTGACAAGCCTGTGACTCCACAGTGTAAAATTTAGATTAAATAATATGATGCATATAAAAACCACAATTTACCCGTTTGGATCAAAAACGGTTCATAAAAATTCATTCAGTGTCAGGATAGCTCTCAATTTTTGCTTTTGTTTCCTTCTTAGTTTTTAAAGGGTGGAATGGTCATGATCAACTCCCTCGTCCCAGTGTATTGGAGGTCAAATAATTGAGAATCTCTTGAAAACTAAGGATGATGGTTCCAGATCCTGGAAATTATTCTCCCAGCCCAGCACAGTTAGTTTCCCATGGCCCTGTGAAGTGATTTCCATCTATTTCCCTTCAGTACTCCTAGCACCCCCTAGCATAAACTTGCCCCTTGATGGGGGAGGGCAGTGAGGGGAGAGAGAGAGAGAGAGAGAGAGAGAGAGAGAGAGAGAGAGTGTTAGTTACTAGGGCTCTGCAGAAGATGCTGGAAACTCTTCTGTAACAACTAGTCTTGGTTTGAAGCAGGAGAGCTGGTAAACAAAGACAAGGGGAATCCCAAGGAGTCACAGAAAATTATTCCACTGCCCCTGGCCCAGATGTCCCTGCTTATAGACACAGAAGTAGCCAGTTCTTCTATTTAAGGAAATCTTGGAAGTTATAGCTGGAGGGAGGATGGGCCGGGGTCACAGGGACTTGACTCTTGAAGAGACTTGCTTCAAGGCTTGCAGAGGGCTGGGTGCTGTGGCTGAGTGGCAGAACTTTCCTAGCATAACAGGAAGCCCCAGGATCCAACCAACCCTGGTACTGTAATACGTATATAAGAAGAGAAAAACAAGAAAGGAAAAAGTCCTGCTAAAGAGAAAGGCAGTGGGCTGACAGGAAAACAGGTCTTCTAGCTCCTAGCCCTGCTTCCATCTTCACATTTTCCCAAAATCTCAGTTTCCCTCATGCTTGGTCCTTTAACTTGGGTCACACTCTTTACCCAGGAACAGCAGGAAGTCCGTGTTGGGACACTTGAATCTAGAGGAGAATACCTACAGAACAAACCCAGGGATCTCAATAGGTTTCTGGGCTCTGTGGACCTCAGAGCAAAACACTGCCACAAAGAGGACCGTGTCATACGACCACCGTGGACATCTGTCCACGGCAGCATGCATTGCTTTCAGAGGGCCTCTGGCTTCAGTGGCTCACAAATGTCCATGCTGGGCCCCCCCCTTAGACCTCAGTTTCCTCTTCTGCAAAGTGGGGAACCCATGGGGTGGGTTCTTTTCTTAATCTTTTAAATTATTTTCAGGATAAATCGGGCATGGGGCAAATCCACCTAGGAAAATTCAGGCCCCTCTCTTGTGTGGACCAAGATGAGAGATGAGATACCCTTGTCGAAGAAATAGTGGTTGATTGAAGTATTTTTTCTGCAGCCTAGCTGGAATTTTGAGTCGCCAATTGGTGTGGGCTCTTGTTTCTCTGAGTGGCGCGACAGCGGAACTTCAGCATGCTTTCTCACCAAGGATTCGCTTAAACATCGTGAGCGCCTTCTTGTTGCTCTGCCACTGGATGCAAGAGCTGGGGCCCAGAGAGGAGCCCCCACTTCTCCCTGCTGCTGGTTTGCTTAGACCATACCAGCAGCCAGCCTCTTTTCCTGTTTACCCTGCCTTCCTAACTTCTTCCGCAGCGGAGCCCTCTTCCTGCGCTGCTGTTGCACCTGGAGTCACTGGACTGCAGAACACGGGAGCCCGCGTCGACCTCTCGGAGCTTTTTAGCTGCCAAGAGGGGGAAGCTGGCTCCAGAGGGAAAAGCGGATGCGGACTTAGCTAGCTCCGTATGCTCCCCACAGCACTGCAGGGTGAGGAGCACAGGGCATCAAGTGCTTCTGGTTCCACCCAGCCGGGCTTGAGCATAGCAGTGGACTTCCAGGGCAAACTGGCTCCGGGTGGAGGTGATGGCAAGAACTCTGAGCCACCCCCACCCATACCCATGGCTGGCTGGCAGATGTGCACCCCTCTGAGTCCTATATGCAGGATCAGTCCTCAGGAAACGTGGAACCTCCGCATTTCTACAGCTGACACCGAGAGCACTGCGTGTGGCTCCAGGACGCATGAAGCCCGGAATTTATGTAGAAGACTGTGGGTGTCCTTTGGAGACAGAGGCCCTGGTGTGCAAGACAATCACAGAAGAGCTGGCAACTGCTTTTCCCCCTTGAAAGGAGAATGCCTCACATTGGCTTCTAGTTTAACCACCATCACGGAGAGACTGGATCAAGAACTCCCTCACCAGCCTGGCGTGGGTTTTTGTTGCCTCCTCCCACCCAGCCCACTTGCACCGGTGCAGCGCCGCCGTCCAAGCGTCTGAAGAGCTACGGTCCTTGTCCTTGGCCAGGCTGGTTGGGTGCACAGAGGACCCAGTCCACAGGCTGGTTGCTGAGCACTGCAGACCATGGCGTGGGAAGCCTGGACAAAAGCGAAGGCTGCCCAGCTCTGAGTGTGTTTATTGAGGGTTTTTATTGCCTCTTCTCGGAACTGCCTGTCTGTCTGTGTCAGCCATTTAGCTTTCTTAGGAAGGCTTCCTGTCCTCCCTCTCTGGGTCATCTCTACTGAGTCCGTTCCCCACGGCAGACTGAAGGGCAGGAAGTGAGGTGCTTGCTGAACATTCAGCCAGTTGGGCCACAGAAAAGGCCCTTCCATCCCAGGGCCCAGTGACAGGGCCAGGACCAGCAGACATCCACCCAGGGCACTGGAGCTGAGCGTGAGGGCGCCTGGCTCCTCTGCCGGAGCTCCTTTGCTCTCAGTGGGCTCTGCAAGACCAGACTGAAGGGGAAAGTCTCCACAGGGTTACCTAGTACATTTTCTCGGGGAGTCTAAGGCTCCAAACAGACCTCACCAGCTGGCGCTATCTCTGCCCAAGGAGGCCCTCATTGTTTTCCATCAACACCCAGTAAGATAAGTACACTTTCTGGGCCCGGCATTCAGGTCAGTCCTACACAATTCTGGTCCTTGCCACCCTCTTTTCCCTTTTGGTCTTGGCTCCCTTAACGCCTAAAGACTCTGAGACATCTGAGGACTTCAGAAAATCACAGACAGTGATATCAACAAATTGTCTCACAAAATCCATGACAAGGGATAAAATCCAAACAAGCTGGGATTTCCTAAAGAGTGAGTGTGAAAGAGGCATGGGAGGGTGGGAGGAGGAGTACAGACTTTGTCAGGCTGAGGGTGGGCAAGGGGGCTTCATGCTCAGGCACCCAGGTCATCAGGACAAGGGGGTCCTCCTGTGAAAGCTGTTACTCAGGGTCACTTAATTTTGAGTCCATGGCCCTCCTTGCTTCCTCCTGTCTATGCAACGTTGATCCAGTCATTTATTCACTCTGAGCCTCAATTTTTCAATCTGTAAAATGGGGAATACTAACGTTTGGAAGGGAGTTGTTGAAGGCTAATGATATTAACTTCCCCATAACATTTTATCATATCTGTTTGACTTACTACATAATTAAATATACAGTGATAAATATATAAATAGAGTGAATATTTAAATTTTTAAAATCACTACAGTAAAAGATACATTGTTATTAATCTTCCCCAAAATACCTTCTCCCTCCTTCAAATACCTGTTTTTCTTGCCATTTGGAGAAGCACTTCTAGAAGTCCTCATTTATGAATGTCTTTAGTTGCACTGCCATGGCTGCCTCATTGACATCAATGAATCCAAAGCAATTGTTTTTCATGGTTCTTTTGATTTTTTTTCTTTGTCTTTCTTTCTTTCTTTCTTTCTTTCTTTCTTTCTTTCTTTCTTTCTTTCTTTCTTTCTTTCTTTTTTTTTTTTTTTTTTGGTACTGGGGATTGAACTTAGGCAGTATCTTGTGCTTGCCAGGCAGGCTGTTTTGCCTGCTATTTCCTCAACCCCTGTTGAGTCAGTCTGTCTGTCTCTGTCTCTGTCTCTGTCTCTCTCTGTCTCTCTCTCTCTCTCTCTCTTTCTGTCTCTTTCTGGTTGTTTTGTTTCTGATATTGGGTCTCCCAACTGTACTTTCAAGTTATAGGGATCCTCTTGCCTCAGCCTCCCCGGGGCTGGGATTACAGGTGTACACCACCACAGCCAGTTGTCATCATGCCCAGTTTCACGTCAGGGACCAATCCCAGGTCCTTGTGCTTGCCAGGCAGGCACTTACACTACCAAGCTATCTCCCCAGCCCCATGGTCCTTTTGATTTTGAGGAAGAGCCAGGAGCCTCTCCTGACACCAGATCCAGTGAATAAGGTAGATGAGCACACACTGTAGTGTGCCCACAAGCCTGCCTTTCTGTTGGATGGCCCTTGATGGCAGCACCAACTGTATTTTTGGTCATACCACATAAGACACTTCCAGAGCTGCTTCAGGAAGTGGCAAGAAAGATAAGCTAGGTGTATTCAAAGTGAGGGGGAGTATGTTGAGAGGATTCAATGGCAATGTATCTTTGACTATAATAAATTATTTTTATTTAAACATATATGTTCTTTTTTTTTTTTTTTTTTTTGTCTTTTTGAGACAGGGTCTCACTATGCAGCTCAGGCTAGCCTTAAGCTCACTTTGTAGCTCCGGCTGGCCTCGAACTCACAGCAATCCTCCTGCCTCCGCCTCCCGAGTGCTAGGATTACAGGCATGCGCCACCACACCTGGCTTATATGTTCTATTTTTTTTTTTTTAAACCCATATGTTTGGGGCTGGGGAGATGGCTCAGTGGAATAAGCGCTTCCCTGGCAAGAGCAAGGTCCTAGTTCTTCTCTGGTTCAATCCCTGGTTCCTCCAAAAACAAAACAAAACAATACAAAAAAATAAACACATATGTTTTATTTGAACACTTTAGTGATCAGCCCTGATTGTTAATGTTTCAGGAGACCTGGGACAAGTCTCAGGCCTGTCACTGGCATTAGAGGTTCACCCAGGAGAAACTTCAGAACACTAGGTTTGGAGATGGGGAGATAGTTTGTCAGTCTAAGGTTTGCCTGGCAAATGCAGGGACCCTGGTTTGGTTCTGGTACCACATGCTGTGATACCCTGAAACTGGATGTGGTGGCAACTGGGTGTGGTGGCACATTCTTGTAATCCCAGTACTGGGGAGGCTGAGACAGAGGATCACTATGAATCCTAACTGTGTAGCAAGACCCTGTCTCAAAAAGATTAAAAAAAAGATTAAAAAGACCCCACTAGATCTAGAAGGTAACTGAAGAAAGGCCAGTGAGGTGTGTTGGCAGCTGTAAAGGGGTCTAGAATCAAGGGTGTCACCAGAGATAAGTGGACACAAGAGGAGATTCAGTCTCAAAACAGCATCATTTATCCTAGGTTCAGGTGTGGAGGATATTGGAATGATTGTGTGTTAAAGAAACTCTTGGGTAACTTGGCTTGCTGGGCTGGGTTCTAAGGGCCTCATGTGGGCAGCCTCATTCTCTGGTGTCCTGCAAAATTAGGGATATGAGTCCGCATGGAACCACAGTCTCTGCCTGGGCACTTCTGTCCCTGCCTTTTGGTGGGAACACCGAGGAAGTTTCAGCATTGAGCTGGTCCCAGCCTCTGTGGGTTTAGACGCACCTTCTTTGGCCCTGAAGCTGTCCATATACTTGTCCACCCACTTGGCCAGGCCCAGGGAACCATGGGCTGCTTGGGAATCTGGGTTTGCCCTCTGTGGATTTAGACATAAAACAGGAGAGAGAAAGACTGCTGTGGGGCTTCCTGAAGAAGGCCCAGGTAGGATGATGTGTGTGGCTCCCTGCCTTGCTGAGCCCTTGCCAGGCCAAATTGTCCTGGCTGGTGGGACATTGGCGCTGGAACTACTAGAACCTAGTTCTGGATCAGTGGAATTGGGAAGGTTATGGGGATGGAAAAAAGTGCAAGGGAAGAGAGAAAGAATCTCTCTGGAAGTGGGTAGGACATAGGGGTGACAAAGTTTGGGAGATGCCATCATCAGCTGGCCAGTATCCCAGTAGGCTGGGCTGTCCCTTAGAACTCTGGTAATCAAAGTAGGAGCTAACTAAGCTAGTCAGGGAATCAATCAATGCTCTTCAGACCCCTCAACAGGTTTTTGATACTTCTATATTTATTGATTGATTGATTGTACTAGGGATCCAACTCCAGACATTCATTTGCTGGGCAGGTACTAATCCTGCTGAGCTACATCCCCAGATATTACCTCTATTTTTAAAGTTCTTCTTTTTTTTTTTTTTTTTTTTGCTGGAGCTGGGGATTTATCTTTTAGGTTCTAACCCTCACAGAGACTGTCTAATATATCCCTGTATCTTATTTGTGGCACAGCCTCATCTTCTGGGCATCTGCTGTCCAGAGATGATTGACAGCAGCTTCTCTCTGTGAGCGAGCAAGACCGTCCCAGTTTAGGCAGGCAGCTGCACCTCTGCGCTGACCCACCTCCTAGGAGCCCTCCCTGGGGAGCTGCGTTTCTAGAAGTTATCATTTATCGTACTGAAACAGCCTAAATAGATGAACAGGAATAGAGGAAAGGCAGGCAGGAAAGGCAGTGTCCTTCACACCATACCCTTGCTATGCTCAGCATTTATCTGTGACTTAAAAAAAAAGACTCAACAAGTAAGTTGACTGCTTGTAGCTGACCATACTGAGGGCTTCGTGCTGGTGGTTGACAGACCTAAGGCTTGCAGTAATCCCTCGGTTAGGAGGCTGAGCCAAAACCAACAAGAAGACATTTTAAAAACTGTTATGAAAACATTGTAACTTCACAAGAGACAAACCCAGAAAAAAAGTGTTCCCCTTATGCCAATTACCTGTCATTCATCCGCTGTTTTTCTGTTCTGTGTTTTTTTCCTCTTGTGTTCTTACACATACACAGAAAGTGCATGTTTACATAGGTGTAACCATGATGTATGTACGATCCTGTGGTCTGTATACTTGGGGCGTTCGCGTTATTTTGTAAACATAACCCCACATTGCTCCTCACTTCTTTTCTTTTTAAATCTATAATTGTGAATGAAATCGTCTAGTGCTGATCTAATTCTTTCACTGTAGCTGGGTAATTAGGTAATTTCCCATATCTTTGATATAGGTGGTGCTTCAGGAATGTTTATATAAAGAGTTTTTTATTTCTTTTGAAATATCCTTAAGACAAATTTTAAGTGCAAGATTTATGGGGCCACAAACATTTTTATGATGCTCAATAAAGTACTACCAACTGTCCACAAGTATAGTTTGCAACTCACTATGATCAGGATATATATATATATATATATATATATATATATATATATATATATTTAAAAAGTTTCTTCATGCCCCTTTGTGGCCCACAGTCATTATATATGATAGTAAGAAATCATTAATCTACTTTATGTTACTATTGATAAGTTTATATTTTATAGAATTTTATGTAAATGAAATAGTGCAGTATATTCTATACTGTCCAGTGTATTCTATACTTGATGTAACTATTTAGACATTCATCCATGTTTTAAAATGTATTTAGTACAGCGTCTACAGGGTCTCACTATGCAGATTGGACTTGTAGTGATCCTTCTATTTTCAGCCTCCCAAGTTCTAGGATTACAGGTGTGCACCAGCACTTCCAGTCTCTCATCCATGTAGTGATATCAACAATCTGTTTTTCTTTCTTTCTTTCTTTCTTTCTTTCTTTCTTTCTTTCTTTCTTTCTTTCTTTCTTTCTTTCTTTCTTTCTTTCTCTCTCTCTCTCTCTTTCTCTCTTTCTTTCCTTTCCTTCCTTCCTTTCTTCTTTCCTTCCTTCCTTTCTTTTTGGTAAATATCATTGTATGAATACACCACAGTTTGTTTATCTTCTTACTTGTTGGTAGCCATTGGGTAGTTTCCATTTTGGACTGTCGTAAACAGCTATCATGGATATTTGTGTAAATTTTTTTTTTTTTTTTTTTTTTTTTTGCAGAACTGGGGACTGAACTTAGGCTCTTGCCAGGAAAGTGCTTATTCCACTGAGCCATCTCCCAGCCTCTAGATATTTGTATATAAGTCTCTGTAGATATATGTTTTTATTTCTCTTGGGTAATTACTTAAAGGAGAATGTTTGGGTGATATAGTGGATTTATGTTTTTGGTTTTATGAAACTGCCAGTTTTTGGAAAGTGGCTATATTTTTTTCATTTCCCCTTGTTAGATGTGAGAGTTGCAGTTGCCTTACGGTCTTTCCACTGAACTGCTTAGCCCTTTTGACTTGACCTACTGTAGCGAATATACAGTGTTATCTTATTGTAGCTTTAATTTGTAGTTCCGTGAACATTAATAATATTTTTAACTATATAAGAAATTGCTTTAAAATTACTACCTTAAAATAACAAACATTATTATCTGGCAGTTTCTGTGGGATCAGCATCTGGGGGTGGTGTAGCTGGGTGACTAGCTACTGCAGCCGCATGGGTGGGCAGCTGTCATCTCAAGGGTTAGGGCTGCAGAGCCCGCTGCCCCCTCTCTTACGTCACAGTTGTTGGCTGAGCTCTGTTCAGCCTATGACTTCTCCAGTGGCTGCCCAAGTATCCTCACAACAGAGTGGCTGGTGATCTGTGACAGAATGCCCAAGAGAACCCAAGACTTTTGAAGCCCAAGTGCAGGAGTACATTCCATCACTGTTGCTTACATTTGTTAGAAACAAGTCACTAGGTCCTGCCCCTCCCTTCAGGAGAAGGGATGACTGTGAATATTAAGAAGTGCTAATAATTGGGGCCAATTTAGAAGCTACTTACAATGTTAAACCCCCTACTCCTTTTCTGTTTTTCATTTCTTTGGTGAAGTGTCTTTGCTAAAATTTGCACAACAAGCCGGGCGTGGTGGCGCATGCCTGTAATCCCAGCACTCGGGAGGCTGAGGCAGGAGGATTGTTGTGAGTTCGAGACCAGCCTGAGCTACAAAGTGAGCTTAAGGCCAGACTGAACTGCATAGTGAGACCCTGTCTCAAAAAGACAAAAAAAAAAAAAAAAAAAAAAATTTGCACAACATAGAATGCAGGATCAAACTCTGGTCCTTGAGGCCTGCCTAAGTAGGTACTTTAATCCATCAAGCTACATGGCTGGCCCTAGTTACTAAGATATTCTATGCTGTTTTCGAGAAGTTTTAGCACTTACACTTAGGTTAATGATATTCTTTTTTTTTTTTTTTTTTTTTGTCTCTTTGAGACAGGGTCTCACTATGCAGTTCAGGCTGGCCTTAAGCTCACTTTGTAGCTCAGGCTGGTCTCGAACTCACAACAATCCTCCTGCCTCAGCCTCCCAAGTGCTGGGATTACAGGCCTGCACCACCAGGCCTGGCTCAGGTTAATGATATTCTTAGAATTAATTGTTTTACATGTATAAGAGTCATGATTAATTCATTTTTCATTAAGACTATTCATTTGTCCAGAACGATTTGTTGAAAAAAAATTTTCTTAAGTTTCTTTGACACTAGTGTTACTTTTCTTACTTTCTTGTTTCTGAGACAAAATACCCAACATACAAAGTTAAAGAGAGAAAGGTTTATTTAGCTCACAGTTTGTGGAGGTTTCAGTCCATAATAGGCTGGCTCCAATGCAGGGTGAGGGCAGAGGGGCAAGTTTTTGGTGGTAGAAGACAGAAAAAGCAACAAGATAAGAGTGAGATGGGCCAGCCAGATAGCTCAGCAGATTAAAGCACCTGCTTATACAGACACAGAGACTGAAGTTCGATCCCCAGTTTGCTGTGCCAGCCCTTCCCCTGGAGGGTGCTGAGATGGCAACTGGGACAGGGCATGGTGGCATGTGCCCGTAATCCCAGCACTTGTGAGGCTGAGAACAGAAGGATCATTACAAGTCTGATCTATGTAGTGAGACCCTGTAGACCCTGTGCTAAAATACATTAAAAGAAATAGAATGAGATGAGCCTCTTTCTGTTCCTTATAGTGGGTCCAGTCTACCAGGATTAGGCCAGTGCCAGTGCAGTCAGTGGACTGATCCAGAAATTCCTCACCCTAATTCCCAACATTTCATTACAAATCAATCACTCTGAATTGAGTCACCTCCAAAAAATCGCTGTGAAGAATAAAGCTTTGGAGAAACATTTAGACACAAACCATAACAACACTATTGTTAAGCAATCAATTGTTAGGGCTGTCTAGATAGCTCAGTGGACTAAAGCACCTGCAAGCAGGTGCAGCGGCTGGGGTTTGAGCCCCAGTATGCCGTGCTGGCCCCACCCCAGGGGCACGCTGAGATGCTGATTGAGACTGGGTATGGTGGTGTGTGCCTGTAATCCCAGCGCTTGGGAGGTTGAAAATAGGAGAATCACTATGAGTCTGATCTATGTATTGAGATCATGTAGACCCTGTAGACCTTGTCCTAAGTACATAAAATAAAAAACAAACAAAAACCCAAGTGCTATCTGGGGGTAGTGGCATATGTCTGTAATTCTAGCACCGTGGAAGGCTAAAAGATCTCAAATTGAGTCCAGCCTGGCAAGTTAGTGGCTTGATGAGACTGTGTCTTACAATATGAAGTTAAAAAAGGTCTAGAGATGTAGCTTAGTGCAGTGCCCCTGGGTTTACTCTCCAGTACCCAGATGTCAGTTGTCTTTTCTTTCTCTGTAGATCTACAGGGTCTTGCTATGTGGTTCGGGCCGGCCTTGAATTCATTATGTCACTAGGCTGGCCTTGAATTCATGGTGATCCTCCTTCCTCAGCTTCTCAAGTGCTTGGGTTACAGGTATGCACCACCAGGCCTGGTACTGTAAGCATATTTTCTAGGAAGGTAGAATGGTGGGTTTGTGTTCTGTGACTTTAAAATTTTTCTTTCAATTTTGTCTAGGACATGTAAATTGTGGTCTAAAAGTATATGTGGTGTATGGTATAAGGTCTATATGGTAGCTTTTGTTTATCCAGAATTGCGTCCCTTCGGAACAGAAGAGTTTCCAATAGGGGTTTCTTTTTCTGGTTGCGGTACAGCAACCCACAGTGTGCAGTATCAGCCAGGGAGTGCCCACTGGCTGGCTGTGCACAACCTCAAGGTGCCAATCAGAATGCCTTTTCCCTTGGTCTATGTGGTTTCTCTTCGATCTGTCTTACTACTTTTTCTTAGCTTTTCACCAGCTTTTATTATACTAAGGCTCATGAACAATAATAACTATTATTAAGTACTCAGTTTGTGATGCTTTATTATGTAGAAACAGTTAATTGATTAAAAATTCCCCAAATGTATATTTCAGTACCAGAACCTATTAGATTTTATTTTTGAGACAGGGTCTTGCCATGCAATTCAAGACTGACATTGAACTTACTGTGGAGCCCTTCACATTGTGATTCTCCTGCCTCAGCTTCTCAAGTGCTAGGATCACAAGTATGTGCCACCATGCCCAGCTCTTAACAGCTTTAAGCATGCAAATTCAATGAATGACATCTTCCAGGTGTCACAAACCCAATACACTGAAGATGAATTGATGTATTTTTCTCCACTTTTCTCTATTCTCCCTTTAAATAATATTACCTTCTGTCATGTCATTCAGGGCTGGGAGTACAGCTCAGTGGCTTAAGTGCCTGCCTAGCAAGCACAAGGTCCCAAGTTCGATTCCCCAGTACCAAAAAAAAAAACCAAAACCCTTCTATCCTGTCATTCACTCATGAAACCTAATGGCCATCCTTGATTCCTCACTTTCACCTTCTCTCCAGGGCCAGTCAGTTGCCAAATTCTGTCTTTTCTACTTCTCCAAAATGCCTTCAGTTTGTTTACTTCTATTGCTGCATCAAACAGAAACATGGGAACATCATCCAGGATTTGGAGACAGATTTACTTATATTGATGGGCACTGACAAGGAATCAATCTTTATAAAAATGTCAGGCCCTGATTCTAGGTAGTTTTGAGCTTATATGGAGTAAACAAGCAGGAAGTACCGAAGCAGAATATTGGCGGTAGTTGACTGGTTCTTACAACATGTGTTGTAGTGACCAGCTGTATCACAGTGACCAACCATTTCTAAGAAACAGAAGTAACAGGAAGTATAATGGGAACTGTTACTTGGGCAACTAACAGAAAATGAAGTTGGGGGGAGCATTTTCTACTACACCATCAGTCTTCATTGCTATCATCTTGATTTAAAATTACCATAAGGAAGGTCGGGGAGATAGCTCAGTAGAATATGTGCTTGCCTGGCAAGCACAGGGTCCTGAGTTCAATCCCCAGTACTGCAAAAAAAAAAAAAAAAATAATAATAATAAAATAAAATTACCATAAGGAAATGTGAATACTAAAGTTTGTTCTTTTTCAAGGTTTGTTATTATTATGAGTCCCTTACATTTTCATATGAATATATGAATTTAGGATCAGCTTGTTAATTTCTTTGAAATGCACATCAGTTTTGGTATGTTTATTTTCATTTTCATTAATCTCAAAGTGTTTTTTAATTTGTCTTGTGACTTCTTTGACCCATTGATTATTTAGGGGTATATTAATTTCCATGTTTTCTTAACTTTTTAGATTTTCTTTTGTATGTTTATTTCTAATTTAGTTCTATTATAGCCAGAGAATATATTTAGTATAATTTCAGTTCTTTTAAATTTACTGAGATAGCTCAGTAGAATAAATACTAGCCTGGAAAACGCAAGGTCCTGAGTTCAATCCCCAGTACCACAAAAAAAAAAGAAAAAAATTATTGAAGCTTTGTTTATGGTCTAGTGTGTTAGTTACTCTTTTCTCATTGCTGGGACAAATACCCAATACTCAAAATGAGGGAAGGAAAGGTTTATTTAGCTCACAGTTGCTGGAGGTTTCAAGACACTGGAGGAGAAGCTGGGGTGCTACTGTGTCCAGAATGACCTTCTCCACATCTCCAAGAAAGCACTGGCTAGCCAATTCATTTGTACCTCTCTGGCCCCTCCCCTAAGGCCACGCCCTGGTCCTCTGGCCCCGCCCCTCAAGCCACTCCTTGGTCCTCCAGCCGCATCTGCCCTATAATTTACATGAGGCTTTGGAGGGACAACTAGACACGAACAGAAACACCTAGCATATGATCTGTTCTAGGGAATGTGTATCATGCTGTTGTTGAATGGAATGTTTTATGGAAGTGTTAGGTCCAGTTGTGTATATTACTATGGTTCTGTTTTCTATTTCTTTATTGATCTTTTGCCTAGTTGTTTTATTTTGATGGTCTTTTAACTAGTCTCATCAGGGGCTGGCCAAATAGCTCAGTGGGTTAAAGCATCTGCAAACAGGTGCAGGGGCTGGGGGTTCGATCCCTGGGTCTGCCATGCCAGCCCCACCCCCAGGGCATGCTGAGATGGCAATTGAGACTGGGCGTGTGCCTGTAATCTCAGCACTTGGGAGGTGGTAAAAAGGCTGATTATGATGAGTCTGATCTAGTAGTGAGACTCTGAACACCCGGTAGGCCCTTCCCTAAAATACAAAACAAAAACAAACTAGTCTCCTGGAACACACTCTTGTTATCTGTGGTGTTCAATATTTGATTCTCAGACCTTAGCAGAGGACTTGCCATGCAGTAGCACTAAATTATTATATGGTAACCTAGTGAAAGAATTAATGAAGGGTTTAAAAAAGAGGTTAAGCACAGGGGAAAAAAGGAGACGTCAGAGGAGAGGTAGTGACCACATCCTCTTTTCCATTCTTCTTTGCTGGGATACCTACCAAACAAAGGATACTTTAAAATGGTCATGAGAAAATGCAAGCACACAGGGGAACTAGTATTGGTGGTGAATACAGTCTCTGCCCAGTGGCCTTAGGACAATAAGATGATCTAGGTAGTGGAATTAATCCACCTTAGTTTAAAGTTGCATTAGGGTACTGCTGGATATAAGGCATTTAGATAAGAGAAGAACTAGAGCAAAGTGATGAAAAAGTAGAAGAAAAAATTGAGGTACTTGAAAAAACTTTTTTCAGCACAAGGTGGTGGTTCCTTATTTAAATTTTTTTTTCTGTATTTAGGACAGGGTCTACAGGGTCTCACTACATAGATTGGACTCCTAGTGATTCTCCTGTTTTTAGCTTCCCAAGTGCTGGGATTATAGGCTTAGGCCACCACACCCAGTCACAATAGCACCCCAGCACACCCTGGGGGCGGGGCCAGCTCAGCATGCTGGGGATCCAGCCCTGGCGGCTGTGCTTTGCCTAAGCAGGTGCTTTAGTTCAGTGAACTATCAGGTCACCCCTAGGTGGTGGTTTTTTGTTTTGTTTTTTGGTGGAACTGGGGATTGAACTCAGGCCCTTGTGCTTGCCATACGTAGTGGTTCTTAAAACAGCTGTCAGGACTCAATTTTTCTGTTGGATGCAAAAGTTTCTATTTTGGGGGATTCTAGGAAGGAACATTTTTGAGCACATTGTATCAGGCTTTGAAATAGGAGTTGTACATCTGTTAGTATATCTTATCAGTCCTCAGAAGAGCCCTATTTTACAGATTTAGAAGTTGATATAGGAATTGTGAAGTATGGACTGACCAGGACCACATGATTCTTTCACCTCCTGGAGACTCTGGTCTTTCATTTGCTTCAGGACCCTAGAATATTCATATATTATTATACCTCCAGCTCTGCTTCACAAAGTCCTTTGAGCTCTTTGGGTAAGTTCTAGTGGACAGAAGTTAGGGGCCGGGGAGATGACTCATTGGAATAAGAGCCTGAGTTCAATCCCGGGAAGAAGAGACCCTCTGATGTCTCAGGTCTCTAGTTGTGAAAATACAAATTACCCTTGGAGGCTGAGCTGTGCTGCAAAACCTCCTTGCTTAAATCCAACAGATTTGGACGGCTCCTGTAAGGTTTTCCCAGCTAATGAAAGAACACTGGGAGAGTCCTTAGTGGCCCAGCCCAAGATGTCCTCTGTCCAGTCAGCTCCCCTGACAAAACAATCCCAGACCCAACCATTCTTGGCTATGAAGCTGCCTGAACTTTTAGCTCTATGTAGTTAATGGGTTTGGGAAGATTCATTCTTTTCTCTAGACTCAGTTTCTTCAGTTAAAGAGATGAGCAGAAAAGACTTGGGCAGCTGGATTACAATTTTTACCCCATGGAAGTGAAGATGGCAAAATACACTCTAGTTCACCAGCAATTGGTGTTATCTACTGATCAGCTATATGCACAAGTTCAAGGGCTGATGATATATCTCAGTGGACTAAATGCTTGCTTAGGTAAGTGCAGGGGCCGGGGTTTGGTTCCTGGCACCACATGCCATGCCAGTCATGCCCCTGGGCATGCCTAGCCTGCGATGGAGTCCAGGAGTGGTGGCACGTGCCTGTAATCCCAGCACTACAGAGGCAGAAATCAGGAGGATCACTACGAGTCCAAGCTGCATAGTGAGACCCCTGCACATACACCAAAAAAAAACCCCTCAAAACAAACAAGCAAAAAAAAGACTGTTCATTTGAAGGTGTTACTGAAGTTTTTGTCCTTTTTAGACAAAATTGTCCTCAGTATTTCCTAAAACATAAACTATCTGCTGTGTATGTGTGCATGTTGTGAAGACTGTGGGAATTTGTAGGTTTTTTTTTTTTTTAAATATTATCTCTGTGCTCGAAATTGAGAGGCAGTGAGACTTTCCCCAAGGTCTCTTGACTTAAGAAGTAATATTAAAATGATTTAACATTTAGCATGATAAGAGGATATTGCTCAGTCACAATGGGAACTTATCAGAGCATGGTCCCTTGCTGTGATGGCTGTAAGTTTTTATTTGCAGGCACCTGAGGGTGGGTCACGAAGTCCATGAAAGGATGACAAGGTGGACAGCGGAGGACATTGGATGGGGGTAAGGCTAGGAGCTTGAGGAGTGGTACTCTTTCAGTATCTCAATGTTCAGGGGTCCCACATCTCTAGACCAGTCTTCCCACTGCTGTGCTGACCCGACACGCAATGCCTGTGGCCTGGGCGTGGCCTCTTGCCTCCTCTGCAGCTGACTTTTCATGGCCACAAGCCCACTAAACATCAAATTTGACTTCAGAATGCTTCACAGTGCTCCGCAGTTTTCCACCCAGGTGATAAACTTGTGACTCTCCAACCTGGGCTTTGGTCAAGTGAGTCCTCACTGTGTATGTCCAGGTGACATACATGTAAAGAAAGAAAGCTGAGGCTAGGGTCAGGAGCACAGTTCCAGGCTCGTGTCATGCTCTGCAGCAGTTTCCCCATAGCCCAAAACAAGTGTCTTGTCACTTCCTCTCTCAGTTTTTGGTTAATATAATGGAATGGAGACTCCTGACCTGACTGTGCGCCTTAGAGGGCTGAGCTGAAGCTTAAATGAAAGGAGGGGAAATGCATTCAAATGGAAAAGCACTGCGCAGAGGCATGGATCTCTGTTCTCCAGTCTGAAGGATCACACTGCTCATAATGTTGTTGGGCTGATTCTGATTAGATCAGGGGATATCTGTCATTTATTTAGAATATTCTCAAACTACCCTCAAAGTGGCCACAATACAGCTGCAACTTTTTATGGGGCATAGGAGGAATGAGACACAAAAAGTGTAATCTTCCTTTCCTTCCTCTTAACTCTATAGAATCACATAAAATCAGCTGGACTGTGCTGATTTTGTGCTATGCTGCTTCTCTCTACATGGCATCACTGGGATCCAGAGAGGGCCAGCAAGTGGCTCAGGTCCCCACAGTGCCTCATCAGAAGGGTCAGAGCCAGGTCTTCTGATGGCCACCGGAAGCACGAGACACAGCTTCCGGTGAGCCATGTGCCCACGGGCGTGCTTTTATTTGCTCAGCAGCATCTGTGGAGTCCTTGCTGAGTGCTGACCAGCACTGCTTCTGGGCAGACCAATTCGGGGGCTCTCACGTGGCTCAGGACTCTGGACAGAGAATGTTCTGCCAGGGTCCTAATACAGAAACTGGTGAAGTACCCCCAGTCTAGGCTTGGCCACCTCCCTCTGAGACCAGTGACTGAGGGTAATGATGAAGCTTAGTGCTGAAGACTTAACAAGCACCCTCACCTCCTTGTCTCATATTTTTGTCACCACATCAAATGGGAATTGAGGCTCCAAGAAGGTCTATGCTATGGCCAGGACCAGAGAGCTGGAAAGTTCCAAGGTCGATTTGATGGAAAATGATGATTCAAGGCCTCCTTGGCTTGTAAATGGATACCATTCAGGTAGAAAAAGAGTGGGATGAGGTACTTAGAAGACCTGAGTTCAAATCCTGGGCCTGTTATCTGCCTGCTGTGTATCTTGCTTCTTTTTGAGGAGCTTCCGTTTCTCATGTGTAAAATAGAGGTGACAGGAAGGGCTCCTTGAAGGGTAAGTGGCTGAGGGCAGAGCTCCTAGCTAGTCCTCAGCGTCTATGCTCCTGTAAATGCCCCCTTGCTGCCAATAGGGTTGGCTTAGTTGGTAACGGAGGGCTAAATACTCCTACTAGCTCTCTGGGCCCAAGTCCTGTGTATCGAGGAGAGAAAATCTCAGAAAGTTTCAGTGCAAAGCAAGCATAGAACAAGATGAGGTTTGCTGAAGGCTGGGGCCTGCAAACATGGGCCTCCTTCTCCAGGTTCCCCCCTCAGGTGTGGCCTAGTCAAAGCTCCCACAGCCCAGTTTGTATACCTGAAGTTGCTGCCATGCCTGACTGCACACGGTGTCAGTTTTGCCCTGTCTTAGCTGCATTCTGGCTTTGTTCATCATGAAAATCTTCCAGTTCCCAGCTTTGAATAGCCTCTTGGCTTCTGGGAGGCCGGAGGCCAGTTCTGTTTTGCCTGTCAAATCACCTGCTTTGTCTGTCTATAGGCAGGTAAACTGGGTTCCTTTCCACAAAGCCACCAGCCATCACTGCTGGGTGATGCTGCTGGTATCAAGCTGAGTACACAGCATGCCGAGGTACCAGTGACATCAGCCCTGGGCAGGGGCTGCTGCTTCTCCACAAATGGCTATCAGGCTGGGGCAGAGGCTGGTGCCATCGCTCCACAGAGCACCACCAGGAGAGGCTTAGCTCTGACTTGCCTCTTCCAGCCCAGTTGGGTGTGGGGTGAAGGAGCCAGCAGAAGGAAAGAAGACCATGCTCAGGACCTGCAGAGCCCATGGATAAATAAGTCCTTCACAACTCGCTGGGTCTTTTTTTCTTCACTGCTAGGGGACTTGGAGCAAATTTAGTACTTGTGGCAGTAGTTAAGTCATTCCAGCTGCCTGGCAACAGTCTTTGCCTTCTTTAATTGCTTCTCTTACTGTAACTTTTGTTTATTATTGTTGTTGGTGTTTTATTTTTTTTTGAGGCAAGTTCTTCCTAGGTAGTTCAGGTTGGCCTTGAATTCACTACATAGCCCAGGTTGGCCTCGGACTTGCAGTGATCCCCGCGCTTCACCTTTCAAGTTGGTTATATTAGCTTTAAAATCAGTCTTTCTTTAATGGCTCTTTTACTGTGAAAGAGGCTGGGAAGATAGATCAGTGGTCTAAACGCCTGCCTGGCAAGTGCAAGGACCTGGATACCACATACCATGCTGGCCCTGCACTGTTTCAGCCATCAAAACAGGGCATGGTGGCATGCACCTGTAATTCCAGCGCCGGGGAGGCTGTGATGGGAGGATCATTGTGGGTCTGAGCTGCACAGTCAGATCTTGTACCAAATAAATGAATAAAAGATTTGAAAAAAACACAAAATTAAATTCACGATTGGTGAACATTACCACATTCTAAAACATTTTTATCTTCCCAAAAGGACCCTCCAATCCATTAAGCGGTTACTCCCAATCTTTAAATTTAGTGCCATCACAGATATCTTTGTGAAGTGCATAGGGGATATATGGACTCCAAAAAACTGACGACTCCCACTTTAGGACATTAGCTGGACATACTCATTTTTTAATTTTATTTTTTCGTATTCATGTTTGTTTCATTCTCTTTTTTTGTTCAATTGTATTTGGACAGGATATCATGTCTGAATCTTATACTATGAATAACCACTATGAAGACAACAATGTACAATGTATTAATGATTGAAACTGTCCTATTAATTGGTTTTGAAACTCTGATTGCTATTTCTCAATAAAATTAATTTAAAAAATAAAAATAAAAAAAGAGCCAGTGAACAAGATAGTGCTTATTTCTGATTTAGGTGCATTGTTCAAAATTTCCTTTCTCCCCTCTTTTTCTACTCCTTCTTCCTTTAATCTTCAGATTCAGGTATCTCTACCTGCCTATTAATTATTTATCTATCTGTGTTAGCTGTCACCTATCAAAGCTATCATCTACCAATGATCTGCATCTTCTATTATCTTCTTATCCTCCACATTTTCATAAAGATCACTGGCTCTTTTTTATTTTTATTTTTTAAATTAATTTTAATGAGAAATGGCAATGAGAGTTTCAAAACCAATTAATAGGACAGTTTCAATCATTAATACATTGCACATTGTTGTCTTCATAGTGGTTATTCATAGCATAAGATGTAGACATGATATCCTATCCAAATACTATTAGCACAAATCTTTCTTCTCATTGAATTAAGAGAAAGTAGGTGTATGTTTATCCTAACTATTTTGTATATACAGATACAAAATGGTCCTTCATTTGTACCACCTTTTATTTGTTTAGTTTTGTCAGAGATGGGTATTCCATTGCCATTTAAATATTGTACGTGTGTGAATACAGCAAAATAATCCAATATAGTCCAGTAGTCCCTAATAGTAGTGGGTGATCTGGAGGACTGGCAATGTCAGAAGTTGTTGACTTGAGCCCTTTACAGCTCAGCATATTAATATGGCTTTACTTTTCATACCTCATTTTATACTTTTCTGCTGGATGGTTAAGACCAACATAAAGCAAGACCTATATAACAAGAAATGTAGCTTTTGTATCTGACAAGGTCAGTCAAATCTCCTCAGGTTTTGGCCTGAAACCCTGTACTGCAGTCTGTAGATCCCTTGTCAGTGTCAGCCGTGTGGATGAGTCATGGGAGATCACTGATTCTTAACCCTGCATACTAGAGTAACATCTGGGATGGTTTCAAGATGTATGGATGCCTGGGCCCAAGTCCAGCCAGTTAGAAGGGAACTTTTAGGAGTGGGGTCTGGGTATTTGGATATCTTCAAAGGTGATTCGGATGCACAGCTAAGTATCACTCCTCTCACTGGGTGTGGGGGGTGCACACCCATAATCCCAGCATTCAGAAGGCTGGGGCAGGAGGATTGCCTTGAACTGCATATCAAAGTCAGCCTAGGTTACATATTAAGCTCCAAGGCAACCTGAATTAGGGAGACCATGTCCCAAAAAGGCCAAAACTAGCTGACTGAAAAAGGCCTTAGGATGTAGCTCAGGTAGAATGCCCAAGGGCTTGATCCCAAAGTACAAATACATACACAATAGTGATGATGATAATAAGTAATAGATTACTTACCTAGGTAAACTTCTCTGATATTTAACCTTCTGAAAAAGCTCCATATTCCATTTCTAATTCTTAATTGGTCTGTTTTTTTTTTTTTTAACTCAAATTAGAGTTTACTTCACATACATTGTCTTTTAAAAATATAAAATAACTGCTGGGGAGATAGCTCAGTGGCATAAGCATCTGCCTGGCAAGTTCTAGATTCCCAGTACTGCAAAAAATAAAACAAAATAAACAATAAATAAATAAAACAAAATAACTTTCTATGTACTTAAAATGTAAATCATGTCCATTTTCTATTAATATATTGTATGTTACCTTAATTTGATCAGTTTCCTATGTGGATTTTAGTTACAATTATATTTGATCTGTATACAAATTAGAGAAACTTCAGGTATATTTGATCTATATTTTTAAAATTTAATTTCAAAATTTTACCTTTTGACTATACACACACTCTCTTCTTCTCTCTCTCTCTAAAAAACAAAAAGCAACAGTATAATGTGCTTCTAGGTTCCCAGTCCAACAACCATCAATTTTGTTCAGTTCCATCCCATCTGTACTTTCATCTCTGCCTACTTTTTTTTCCTTTTGAGTCAGGGTATTGCTATGAAGTTCAGGTGGGCTCGAATTCACTTTGTAGACCAGGCTGGTCTCAAACTCACCCTGCTTCAGTTTCTGGGCTGCTAGGATTACAGGCACGTACCATCATGCCTAGCCTTCAATCTATTTTTATATTAGTGTAAAACAATTTCTAGACATACAAAATCATCTGTAAATATTTCAGTGTACATCTTTAAAAAATAATGAGTTTGTATTCAATATTGTTGTGATAAAAAAAAAAACCAGCAGCAATCCCTTAATACTCTAAAGAACAACTAGATAATTTGCTAAAGATAAGTTCAAAATTTCCAGTTGCCCCATATTTGTATGTTTTATTTTCACATTTTGTTCAGAACTAGTTTTGAGTGATTTGAGGTCTCTTTTATTACATAATTTCCTGTTTTGTCTTTTCTCTTTGGAATTTATTAGAGGAACTGAGTTGATCTTGTAGAATTTTTCATATACTGTGTTATATTTTTGTGGTGTGGTTTTACTCTATTGTCTATATTTTCCATAAATTAGTGGTTGAGTCTAAAAGTTTATATGAAAAAAAGTTTATATGATTTTGGGACTTCCAATTCATGAACATACATTAGGTTTTATTTAATGTGCATTTTGATTTTCTTTAGTTATCAGTGTTATTGTATATCTTATTAAAATATTCCTAATACTTTATCTTTTTGTTTAATTTGTGTATTTAGTAAAGGGTCTCACTATGCAGCTCAGACTCCTGGTGATCCTACTGTTTTCAGCCTTCCCAGTGCTGGGATTACAGGCATGCACCACCACGCCCGAACTCTGTCACTGGCTCAGTGTGCCCTGGGTGCAGGGCTGGTGTGGCATGCGGGGACCAGGGATCAAACCCTGTCCCTGAACTTAATATTTTGTGTTTTTGAGATGGAGAAAATTGGAAATGTTAGCTGTTCTTAAATTTAATTTTCTACTTGTTTGTTCCAGTGGATACATATATAATGATGTTTTTGTACATTTTGTACTCATCATCTGATTAACTCTCAAAAACTTAAAAGAAATTTGTTTCTAACTTTTATTGTTATGAACAGTGTGGTAATAAATATATTTGTACAGAAGTCTTTGCCACTTTCACTGTTTTTCTTTAGAATAAGAATTGCAAAAATAGACCATAGGGGAGCTCTCTGAAAGAGACCAGTTGAAAACTACTTCATTTTTCCTGCTGCCCTGTGTCCTTGTAATCTTAAAAGATATTGGCGATATCTTAAAAGATCTTGCTTTTACTGCAGTGGGACAGGTGAGTGCGGGCTATGTATGATTTTATTCGGTTAGCCTCACACACCAATCTTATTCAAATATATCCTTCCTTAGTTTGAATTCATTAACTCTTGGGCTGTGGCTTCCTGCCACCGACCTTAACCTAAGCCACAGCCTTACTAATGTTAACACTATGTATTTATGCCAAAGTCCTGTTGGGTTCCTCGATCGTAAGTACTGTGACCCCCACTATCAGATTAAAAACAGCTCTATTTATATTGTGTTACAATGTGTGTTGAGCCAGGACCCTGAGGCTAAGGTTTGCAATCTTAGGTTTGTCTCCTTACCTCTCTAAGCCTCAGAGTAGGTGCAAATGATCTCGCCAAGACGGGGCAGGCTATACCTGGAACTGGATTCACAATATAGCCCCTTTCAAGTCCCAGTACTGAACAACGGAGCCAAACCTACAAGCACACAGAAAGCCTCTGACACCCTGATCCTGCCCTTGCCCATGATTTTCTGGCTCAACCAGATGTTCAGTCTGCTTCACAGCTTAGTGCTATCCTTCTTGAGAGGACCTTTTCCATCTCTTATGGACTTCCTCTACCCTTATCCTTTCTCTTTCTCCAAGCATCTCTCCTGCTTTCTTCTTGTCTGGTTTTGACTCACTGGACTTTTACTGGTATTCTCCATGTGTCATCTCTCCAGGGCAGTTGTCCCCTTTTTCTGGTAACTGCTGGTCAATTTCTTTTTTCTGGCCTAGGCTAGAAGCTGCTTGATGCTGTATCCCAATGTGGGCTGTAGTGACGGGGCCAAGGCAGGGGCTGAGTAAATGTCCCTCAATGGACAAAGAACTGAATGACAAAGAATAATGAATAGAGGGCACTTGTCAATTTCCCTGAATAGGGATTTATTTTAAGGTCAACAGTCAAATTATTTAAAATCCTATTACCAGAGAAAGTTAGGAAAATGAAAAAAGAATGACAGGCAAAATGGCTGCTAAAAATACCATGGCCTTCGGATCTTATTTTTCACACCTGGCTTGACCAGTTTTGTTTATTCATTTCCTTATTTCCATGTAAATCACATTGTGATATCAATGTATGATCTCCTGTCATTTTTTTTAAAAAGGCCATGGTAAAGGCCATAGTAAGTCTCTGAATTTATCATTCAGTTGCTGTCAAGAGCTGTGGTTTATCCAGATGTGTCAGTGCATGCCTGTAATCCCAGCACTCAGGATGCTGAGGCAGGAGGGTGGCTGCGAGGTCAGGCCAGGCTGGGTTACAAAGTGAATTCAAGGCCAGCGTGAGCTGTATGTGAACCCCTGTCTCAAAAAGACAAAACAACAACAAGAAAACAAGCTCTGTGGTTTACTAGAGCATCCTGTTGGGGAGTACACTGGACACCTGAGATATGACTCACATTAAATCCCCACTGGTTAGTGCTATTGTTCCATGTTGTAGGCACGGAAACAAGACCAGGTACATTAACTTATCCATCATTTCAATAGCTCCTTAAAGCCACCACTCTTTGGGGGAGAACAGGAGTCCCTAGTGCCAGCTTATGTGTATGCAAGATGAAAAAGACAAGGTCTGGACATGTCCCCCAAAATTCATGTGCTGGAATCTCTATCCCCAACTGGGCAGTGTGGGGTGGTGGGACCTAATGATGTGGCACCCTCCAATGACCGTGTTAATGAAAGTATTGGGGAAGTGGGTGTTCTTTAGAAAAGGACACATTCAGTCCTCCTCTTGTTCTCTTTGTCAATGTGACGCCTTCAGTCATTTTACGATGCACCCAGAATGCCCTAGTCAGATGCAGCTCCTGTCTTGTACCTGTCAACCTCCACAACTGTGAGCTAATGCGTCTGTTTATTATAAATCACCTATCTGTAATATTCTATTATAGCAGAACAAAATGGGGAGTGAACAGCAAACTTAACACTTGGCTGCTGCTAGCAGTGCGACTGTGGACAATTTGTTTTCCCTTACAACTCTCAGGGTCCTCATCTGCAAAATGGAATCACTGTAGGCCCAATTGCAGGATTTCTAGGGGACGAAATAGATGGTGGGGACAGCAGGCAGCTGGACAGGAGCTGTCTTCAGGAGGAGACTCGTGCTTTCAGGTGAGGGGACGGATGGTAGACCTTGGCGACTGGAATGGGTGGAGTGGCCTCAGAGCAGCCAGCATGGGCGGCCAAGCCCTACAGGCTTTCTGGTGATCCATAGCTGGGGCTCACATGGTGTTGTCTGAGAGAGGTCAGAACTTAGAGAATGACTGAGCCCAAGCTGCTGTGATGATGCCAGTGAGAGGAGGAGTTCTGGCCTCCTTTTCTGATCTCTTTTCTATAGGCCTTTCTCCTCACCCTTCCTCACCAGCCTCTCAAACACTCCTGTCTCTTCCACCTGCCTTCTAAGTCTGTATCCATACATATATGCATCATGCACAGGCACAGGCACACATGTGCTTATGCACACACACCTTCCTTATTCCTAGGATTCAGGCTCTATGTCTCATGAGCCAGCCCATCACATTTCCCAGCAGGTAGT
This sequence comes from Ctenomys sociabilis, assembly GCA_004027165.1. NCBI lineage: Eukaryota > Metazoa > Chordata > Mammalia > Rodentia > Ctenomyidae > Ctenomys > Ctenomys sociabilis. Next base: position 45,730 of record PVKA01007658.1, read on the forward strand.
ATGAGCAGCCTCTGCAACTTTCCACAGTAAGTTACCCATCCATCCACCTGTCCATCCACCTGTCCATCCACCCATCCATCCATCCACGCACCAACCCAGTAGCATTCCCTGACTTTGGCTTGCTTTGTGCTGGTTCATTGGTTGAGCAAGTCATGTTCTGTTGTGGTAAAGCAGTGTCCTGTGGACTTACAAGCCTTTAGGAATGCTTGTTAGCTGCATGTGCAGACTCCAGATATTCTTCACCTTGCTGCTGTTAGGAAATCCTATCATGAGCATCCTATTTCTTATCCTTAATATATTATTAAGAGAATGCTGAATATATTCAAATTGTCCTGCCATGTATCTCCAGAGCTTTTTCCTCTTCAAACCTGAAATTCAGTACCCATCAAACAATAACCCCTTATTACTCATCCGTGAACCTTATTTCAATTCCCATTTCATTTTCTGTTTCTGTGAATTTGACGCCTTCAGAAGCCACATAAAAGTGGGATCATCTTTTCATGGCTGGCTTATTTCAATACGCGCAAGGCTCTCAGGTTCATCCATGCTGCTGTGTGAACCAGAATTTCCTTCCTCCTTGCTAGTCATCTGAGTCAAGCTAGGTAGCTTATTTTATGTACCATAAATTATGCACTACTTCCAACAACATTGAGATGTATACTAGTTTCATCTTCCTCATACTGAAGATGGAGGAAATGAAGGTACAATGAAGTCCAGTAACTTTCTCAAGGATCAGCCAGTGGAGGGGCAGGATGAAACCCAGGCAAGCTGGCCCTTATTCTCAGGGCTCTAAACCACTCTATCATGATCTCTCCGACTTCCTCGGGTGAGAAGCATGCAAGCAGTCAGAAATTTATTTATCTCAACAAAAGAGATCAATATCTTATTAAAATATAGGGGTTAGGAGAGATAGCTTAATAGCATAAGTGCCTGGCTGGCAAGTGTAAGGTCAGGGGTTCAATCTTTGATACAAAACAAAAAACAAAACAAAACACAAGAAAGAAAAAGAGCATCAAATGGGATCCAGGAGTGGAGGGCTTGCCGCTGGCTTCTGCCCCTGAATCATGTGGCAGGAACAAACGTCTTCCCTTCCCGTGCAGCATCTCAGGTCCCCATCTGTAGAATGAAGCCCCCAGTCAAGAGCAGTTGCCCTGTGAGCAAATGACCTAGGAAACCTGTTAAGGTTCAACTCATTCTCTTTTAAAGGTGTGGTGATGGTGATGGCCAAGGTAAGTGAATAATTATTGCATAAATGCAGTTTTCCTTGTCTTTTTTTTTTTTTTTTTTTTTTTTTGTGAAGCCGGGGAGTGAAGTCAGGCCCTTGCACTTCCCGGGGAAGTGCTTATTCTACTGAGCCAGCCCCCCAGCCCTAACCAGCTCCCCGGCCCCTGCAGTTTTCCTTGAGAGACTTTTCTGGAGTATACAGGGTCCATGAGATGACAGGATTAAATAATGAAAGCAAGGAGGAGCTGGAAGCCCAGGCTCCTTTTCATTATATGCAAGAGCCCCTTGAGAGAAGCAGAGTCAACAGCCCACCCCAGAACCTTCACCAGCATTCCAGTGGTTTCTGTAGTACGTGCTAAGGAGGTGCCTGAGTGTGGCTGGCAGCTGTCCTTGGCAGATCTGGGGATGTCCTCGATGTCTATATCTTGTCCAGGCAAAGTTGCTGTAGAAGACCCCTGCCACTGCGGTCAGAGGCAGGAAAGGAATGCATAGGTATTGAGGACCTGTGATGAGCTCACCACGGGGCTACACGTTTATTTATTTAAACAATAACTTCATTGAAATGTATTTCATGTGCCTTACAATCCATCCACTTGAGATGTAGAATTCAGTGGTTTGTATTCACAGAATTATGCATCTATCACCACAATTTTAGAATAATTTTATCATCTTCCCACTATTAGTCTCTCCCAACCCCACTACTCTACCCTCTGTATCTATATATTTGCTAGTTCTGGACATTGAATATGAGTGGCCATATACAATATATGGCCCTTTGTACTGCACTGTTCCACCAAACTCCTTTTTTTTTTTTTTTACATTACCAGGGATTACATTCATGACCTTGAACTCACCAGGCAAGTTCTTATGTCACTGAGCTCTCTCTCCCGCCTTGGACTCTTTCACTTAGCATGATGATTACACTGTTTCAATGTTCATTTATTTTGTAGCAGGGAACAATACTTAATTCTTTTTATTGCTAAGTAATATTTCATTGTATGAATATACCACATATTATTTATCCATTTATCATTGAAGGACATTTTTGTTGTTTCCACTATTTCACTATTATGAGTCAGTTTTCTAGGTTTTATGAACATTTATGCCCAGGCTTTTGTGTGGATATATGATTTTATTTTTACAGAGTGTATACCTGATATTGGAACTGCTGGATCATATAGTAACTTCATCTTATTGTTTCAGAAACTATCCAGGGCACATGGCCTCAGCTCCCTGCAACTTCAACTTCAACTTCTTCTTCTTCTTCTTCTTCTTCTTCTTCTTCTTCTTCTTCTTCTTCTTCTTCTTCTTCTTCTTCTTCTTCTTCTTCTTCTTCTTCTTCTTCTTCTTCTTCTTCTTCTTTCTTCTTCTTCTTCTTCTTCTTCTTCTTTTCTCTTCTTCTTCTTCCTCCTCCTCCTCTTCTTCTTCCCCTCCTCCTCTTCTTCTTCCTCTTCCTCCTCTTCTTCTTTTTTGTGGAACTGGGGCTGAACTCAGGCCCTTGCACTTGCCAGGCAAATGCTTATTCTACTGAGCCATCTCCTAGGCCCCTCCCCAGCATCATTTTAAATTTGTTTGTCTTCTCTGTCATTAGATTCTAGGAGGACTTCCCTGAGCATAGTTCTGCCTATGATACATACATCAGCAAAACCTGAAGTAACTATTGCCTACATAATAAGTAAATGTAAACCTGGCTTAGATATAAGCATTCTGGATCCAACCCAACAGAACGACTCATTCTTCTTTAAGTATATTCCTTGCCTTGCCTCTCATTGACGCTTCTGCCTGAAAGGCCTTTCTTACAACATCTCTGCAGAGTGAAATGTTTCTATTCTTTACAGTGCCAATATGACATCCATAAACTGGGAATGATCTTTACCAATTTGTGTGGTGATCCCTGGTTTACTTGGCTGCAGGGCTAGGGTTGCTGCATTATACATCTCTGTAGACAGGCTGAGGGTATTTGCTTTATGTTGTACAAGATGGTTTTCCCTTCAAGCTGTGCAGTACTATCTTCCCATGCAGCCCTACATGGTTGCTCTGGGTGGGGTCACTTTAACTATTTGAGACCAGAAGCCCAGTCTCATGAGTTTTTTAAGAGTTTTCCAAAGATACATTGGTTCCCAGGCATAAAAAGAAAAGGGCAAAGCTGAAAGTCATCACAAATTCCAATGAAAAATTATTAAAACTTCTTATTTTTTAAAAAAAGTTGGTATAGGGTTTCATTACACAGCTCAGACTTGTGGTGATTCTCCTGTTTTCAGCTTCCCCAGCACTGAGATTACAGGCGTGTGCTACCATGCCCAGACTCATCATGCCCAAGGGTGGGGCCAGCGTGGCATGCGATACTGGGGGTGAAATCCCGGTCCCTGTGTTTGCCTAAGTAGGTGCTTAGTCCACTGAGCTATCATGCTGGCCCAAAACCATTTAATTTTTTTTATGGTGAAAATTAATTTTACTTGATTGGATAGATTTCTGAACGTGATCAAGGCCATGGTGATAATGGATGACATTGAGTACTTCCATGTTGTTATAGTTTGGGGCTTTGTAAGGGGAACAATAATGCAATGCAGGACACTTATTTATAAGATTATTTTATAATGAATCACTCAGAAAATCATAGACAAAGAATTCATGAAATCTATCCAATATTAAAGAATCAAGACTCTAGCTAAGGGCCTGGATCCCACAGTAATGTCCTACTTAAGTCCAGCTGAAGACAAGAGCCCATAACAATGCCTCCCATGAGTCAGTTGGAGGCCTAGTGGCCATGATAATGTCTCATACAGGCCTGCTTCATGGATCTACTCTGGGAAGGCCCAAAAATCTGTGCCAGCAGGAAAACTGATCTGTGCTAGTAGACTGAGGGATCTCAACTGGAGCCAGGAAGCAATGCTCAAGGTAAGAATCAGAGCTCCCCTGAAAAGTACCACAGCCATCCTCAGCAACAGTGAGGTTCCCAAGCTCCTCCGAAGATGAGGAAAGCTGAGTTCCATCAAGAAAGCCAATGTGACAAGCTTCTCCCGGCGACTCAATAGAGTACCATTTTCCTCTCTGGAATCAGGAAGTGATGCTCAAGGTGAGGATCAGAGCTCCACTTTAGCAACAATAAATTCTGAGCTCCTTTGACAGTGAGAACAGCCAAGTTCATCAGGAAAGCCAGCAGGACAAGCTCCTCTAAGAGAACCAACAGCTCCCGATAGCTTCCTACAGCCTCTAAACAGCTGTTCTCCAATTCTGCCTCTTATGCTGCTGGCAACAATCCTCAGGTGAGCCACTTATACCCAGCACAATGCTCATTCAGTTCAGCTGGATGTTACAAGCTGACCATGGTCAGCTTGTCAATCCTCCCATGGTCAACCTGATAACCATACACATTTCCTTAATCCATAGTCTCTAGTGGCATATTTACAAAAAGTTAACATGCCTTATTCCATTCAGATTCACATTAATATAACAATTACATAAACACATTTTTTGTACTCATTTCTGCACTGAAAGCAAAATATTTAAAGGGAGAGCAAAATTCAAAGTTAAAACACAATACTTTGACTAATTAACCTGATTACAAACATATCCAAAAATGTCATTAAGGGGCCGGGGAGATGGCTCAGTAGAATAAGTGCTTGCCTGGCAAACGCAAGGGCCTGAGTTCAATCCCTGGTTCCTCAAAATAAATAAATAAATAAATAAATAAATAAAACAACTATTATAGTCACAGTCCTTAACTTCCCATTAACTTTTTCTGATGGGTTTTCCTTTGAATGTGATCTACTTCTTTTTTTCTAGCAGCTTTCAGTATATTATTCTTGTGCTGGATTTCTGGGATCTTGACTATTATTTGTCTTGATATGTTTTTAATTGGGTTGAAGTTATTTGGCGCTCTGTATGCTTCAGTTACTGGAATGTCAGATTGATTCTTCATATTTGGGAAGTGTTCTGCTATTATTTCTGCCCATATTCTTTTTATTTCATTTGTATTAACTCCTTCTTTCTCATTGATGCCTATTAGTCTCACATTGTTCATCTTTGTATTATCTTACAGGTGGTGAATTATTTTTTCCTGCATCCTAGTTGTTTTTAAGAGATCTTTTCTTACCTTTTCACTAGCTGCACCAGTGTCTTCAAGATCTGAAACTCTGTCTTCACTTTCACTCAAATGGTTTTGCAAGCTTGTGATTGAGATCTTAAGTTCCTCTATATCTCTTTGACTCTGTTCATTCAATCTATTTCTTTCCTGTATTGCTCATTAAAGGAATCTGTCATTTTTCTAATCTCCTCTACTTTTTTAATCAATGTCTTCTTTATAAGTAGTTATTAATTATTTTACTGCAGTTTTTTTTCAGATTGGGTTTCCTTCATGTGTTTCTGCATTTGATTCTTTATTTCAGATGCTATTCAGAGATTTCAGTTTTTATTTCAGGAATTAATTCTGATCTGAGTTCCTCTATAGCTTTCTGTTATTGTTTCTTTACTCTGACACTATTAATTCATACATTTCAGCTGAGCTAGTGTCCTCTGCACTTGTTCTGGGTGGGCTCGAGGCCTGAGATTGCATTTTGCTACTTCTCTTTGTCATTTCATATAGCACTAACCTCTGACCTTTGGTGTAGTGCTTTGGTGCAGTTATAACCTTAGAACCTACTGAAATTCAGGTGCAGATCTATTAAGTTTGAATTTATCCAGTTATGCCTGGCTTGGGTCTAGCTGTTGTGTTCTGTTCCTTCCTGCTACAGCCCTTGGAAGTGAACTTGTACTCCTCTGGCATAACAGTGAACCTGTGGTGCACCTCTGTTGTGCCCCTGACCCAGGGGGCACAGGGGAGAGCAGAAGCTCTCTCACACACTAGCCAGGCCTGGGCTTGGGCTGGGTCTGGGGGTCCTGAGAATGCGGCAGAAGTTCTCATTCACTTGGTGGGCTTGGGAAATGGGCTCTGGAGGGGTGGAGGGGTCCCAAGGGCATGGCAGAGAGTTTCACTCACGTGAGGTCCCATGGGCACAGGAAAGCCTGAAGCTCTCCCACACACTCACAGGGCCTGAGCTTGGGCTGAATCTCCCCATTAACTTTTAACAGGGGATTTCCTGCAATTCAAATAAAATCTTATCTTCAGGTGAAAAGCTTCAGTTTATTTTTCCATTGTCCTATTCTCTATTTCGTCCTTGCAATCCACAGCTCCACCAAAGCCTCCCCTCTGACCAAATGCTTCATATCACCTTATTGGCTCTTTGCTCTTAAACACAGACCTTGCCAAAAGTTCTCAACAGTAACCATACCACCTTCCCAACAGTAGACTATATTGAAATTTTTCTTTTCCCACCCATCCAGCATCTCTAAACACAAGCAAATGCAGATAAACTTTCTGTCAAAGCACAATATACTGCCTGGGATCTAGCAGCTAATGCAGTTCTTCTCAATTGAAGCCTCCTGAGATTCATCTTTTTTGTGTGGGGGGGTGGTACCAGGGATTGAACTCAGGGCAGGCAAGCACTTATTCCATTGAGCTATCTCCCCAGCTCTCTGAGCTTCATCTTAGCCATAAGCATTTCCATCAGTACTGTGATTTTCCAGGCTGCAACCAAAGTCTCCAATATAGTTTACAGCATATAGAGGCTCCCTCTGGCTGGTCTCTCAGAACTTCTCCAAATTAATTTCAAAGGCTCTTAAGCCACAGGCCAGGCAACACCACAATGGCCCTACTCCTCCAGTACTAATTTTCCACATTAGTCAGCTTTCTATTTCTGTGACAAAACATCAGGAAAAAGCTAAGAGGGAAAAGTTTTATTTTGTTCAGTTTCAGGTAATGGTTAGCTGACCCCATTACTTTTAGGCTGATATGAGACAGAAACATAGAAAGGTACAACACAGGAAGTGGCTTACCTCTTGGCAGCCAGGAAGCCAGAAAGGAAGAAGCTGAGGACAAAATACACTCCCCAAGGTAAGGCCCAATGGCCAATCCTGTTCAGTTAGGCTCTACTCCTGAGTTTCCATTATCTTCAAATAATGACATCAAATTAGAAGCCCAATAATAATTCATCCACTAATTAAGCTGTAACCTTCATGATATAAAAACTGCACCCCTGAATGCATAATAGATCCAAAACCATAACAGGGGCTATAAGCTTGGGAAGAGAATGTGGCTTCCTGAAACCCCACCCTACCTGTGACGCAGTTTCTGCCACTGTGTTGTGAATCTACATACCTGCCAGCCCCAAGTTTACCACCAGCTTGCCCCTGAACTTTGCTATCACATTCAATGTTCTCCTCAAAGCCCTGGGGTGCAAACTTCATCAGAACCTGAGCAAGGTGGATGAGGGGAGATATGACTTAAAGCACCAACAGGTATTTGCAAGAGAATAAATGAAAAAGATTAGATTTGAACAAAAGGGATTGGATTCAGGACTCATGAAGAAAGAACTAAGAGGGCTATATGGCCATTTGCAATTGCATCTAAAGCATAACCATGACATGGATGTCAACCATATGTGGAACGGTCCTGTGTCCCTCCCTCTCATTTTCATGAGGATCTCCCACCCCCTTCCAAGACAGGAGAGGTGCTTGAAGGAAAATTTTTGATTCCTCTTTACCCTTCCCTTGTTGCTCTTCATGACTAGCAGATTAGTGGGGAGTTTATCCCCGCCGGCATCCACTAGCCCAGATTACCCAGAGGCATGGGTGCAGCCACTCTGTTTTCCTCTACAACACCCAGAAATAGTGCCTGTGGCTGTAGACCTCTGCAGTCAGTTGACAAAGTGGGTATGTTTATCTCAGGCCCAGCTAAGTTCTTCCCTTTGATATGCAGGCAAGACACTGTGTTCTGTGCTGGTGGCTGTCATCCCACTGGCCTAGTCTCAAACAGTAGAAATTAATTTCTGTCACAGAAATTAATCATGTGCTCATTGGTTAAAATTCTGTCCCCGAGAAGTTCCTTGTCACCATTTAGCATTAATTTCTTCTACTACAAATTAATCCCAACTTTCAAAAAGTTCTTACTTTTCTGGGGGAATATTCTATTGTTTCCACTATTTGGTGTCATATAATGCTAGCAATAGAGTATTTTTTAAAATATTATCTTAGATTAATAAATTGCCTTCTAATATTAGTTTTCTATGTCTTTATCATAGGTATTTAAATTTCATCAAATCCTGTTTTCTTACCTTCTAATCATATTTTCCTGTTGTTCTGTAATTTTGGTGTACAGTGGCCCCTCGCTTATCAGACACCCTTGTCATAAGTGAAAATCATCAAAGTAGCTATGTTATATATTTATTTTAGTATTTATATACATATATTTAAGGTTTTATAAACCTTCACCACAGTCTTATAAACCTTTCCCACACTTTTAAAAACACTTCTAATGTTCTTAACCATTTTCTAAACTCATAAACAATTTTAACATCATACATATGCTGTATGGTGCTGCAAAATTCTGAAATACAGCAAAAAATCTGTAATAAATAATTTAGTATTTTTTGAAAACCTGTGAAAAATGAGTCTGCAAAAGTTAAACCACAAATAGTGAGGGTCTACTGAATCAGTTTTACTAGAAAAACAGAACATAAGAAGTACAAATGTATAAGAAATTATGAGATTGGTTTATAATGATCAGTCACAGAGTCAGATGAGAAAGCATGCAGAGGGCATCTGGACATGAGATTGAAGGATTCAGTACAAGGTCTGGAGCCCACCGCAGTGTTCTGTGCAAGTCCCCATCAAGAGACCGATGGGTCTGTGAGGAAGGCTGATGAGTCTACACCAGGAGGTGGAAGGATCCAAGGTGGAAGCCAAGAGTTGTCTGCTCTAGAAGCCAGGATGTGATGTCCAAGCTGAAGGCGAAGACTGGAGCTCCTTGGAGAAAATGGGAGTCCCTCTGTCCAGCCTCACTTCTATTTATTTTTTATTTTCATCATTTGTGTATTTTGTACAGGTTCTCACTATGGAGCTCGGACTCATGTTGATCATCCTGCTTTCAGCCTCCCTAGCACTGGGATTACAGGCCTGTGCCACTATGCCTGGACTCTGGCCAGCTCAGCTGCCCTGAGGTGGAGCTGGTGCATGGTGCTGTGGATCAAACCATGGTCCCTGCACTTGCCTAAGCATGCCTAAGGAGGCACTTCAGTCTGCTGAGCTCTTTTGCTAGCCCTAGCTTTTCTCCTTTTAAATTAAATTCTTATCTGCAGCCTTAGGAGTGTGTGCTTCCATCATCCCTATTTCACTGGTGATGAAACTAAGGCTTAGCTTATCAATGTATTAAAACAGTTCTCATCAGCAACATTTCCTACATCTGAAGAAGCAGAGGTTCGGATGAGCTGGTACTACCCCCAGCTCAGGGATGACACGGGGCAAACATTCAGGGGCCGTGAAGTCACATAGTGAATGTATAATTGAATTGATGTACTTCACAACATCTTAGATAGGCTTCCTGTATGGCATTGATTTCCTCACACCTTATCATTGAGGTTTTTTTGTTCTTGCTTCCATCCATCCGTAGGCTCCCTTTGAATTTTGCCTGTTATGGTTTGTGTCTTGTTCCCTCAAAGCCTTATGTAAATCATAGGGTTGACTTCAATATGATTGACTCATGATCCACTGGGATTACAGGAATAATCTTCTGGGATTATGGGAATAAATGCTGCTGGGATTATGGGTGTGAGTGCCACATCCAGCCTTGGGTAGATAGCCTGAATGCAACATGAGAGAGACAGATTTGCTCTGTGTAGCTATTGTTGCCAATACTCGTCCCATTTGCTCTGCTCTTTGTCACCTCCATGAAAGGTTTCTTTCTGTCTTTGCCACTCTGCCTTGGAGCCAGCTGAGTATGGACTGAAACCTCCACTGACTGTGGCTAAATAAATCTTTCCTTCCTCTATTTTGGGTGTCAGGTATCTGTTCCAGCAATGAAAGAAAAGTAACTGAGACACTGTCACTTCCATGGCAAGAAATGAATTTAAGTTACTACTTTATTTTTGAGGTAGTAGACTTTCCACAGTGAAAAACTTTTCAATGTCAATGGGTACTGTTAAAAACAGTGAAAAGATATTTCACAAAATGAGAGAAAATACTTGAAATCATGAGTCCAAAATAAAGGATTTACTTTCCAAAATGAAGAACTACACCTGAACAACCAACAATTCAATTAAAATGGACAAAGGCTTGAGCAGAAAGCCATCTGAAGAAGATATACAAATATCAATAAACACATGAAAGCAAGTCCAACCTCACTAATCACTAGGGAAAGTCATGTCAAAACTACAGTGAGCTACCACTTTGTGCCTAGAATGGGTGTAGTAAAAAAATATAGAAAATATTGCCCCCTGAGACAATAATGTCAAGTGAAATAAATCAGACACACAGCTATTGCATGTTTTCTCATGTGAGAAACTCAAATTACAGACAAAGAGAAAAATAGATAATAGGAAGTAGACAGATCATTCTCACATGGGAAGAGAATCAAGAAATGGAAGGGACAGGCACCTAAATTAGTTGAATGACAATGGAGTGCCCATCTTTGACAGGTGTAGACAAAGGAAGGGGTATAGAAAGGAAGAATCATGATGTGTGTGTATGGACAGTACAGTTGGGATAGATAACGCCGTGCTTCTACATAATTCTATGAGAGGCAAGATTTGCACTAATGGTGGTTGGACAGGATATTATGTTGGCTTCTAGTACTATGGACAACCACTAGGAAAATAACAAGGTAGAAAGTATTAATTATTGAAAAAAAAAGAAAGTATTAATTATTGAATCTTTGATGTAATTCAGGTATAAAAAATAAGATACGCAAACAGCTACACTCTCTTAATTTACTGATAAGAGACATCTGCTATAATAATGTCTGTAAGTATAATATCATGTATGCACCTTGTACAATACCAAAACATTATGAAAACAGTTTGCAATGTATTAATTTATTGAATCCATCTTGTCAAGGTATCTTAAAACTGTCTTTAAAAAAAAAAAAAAAAAGAAATGGAAGGGACACAGAGAGGAGAGGGATAAAAAAAGGAATGCAAGGAACCCTTCCTGCAAAGAATGTAAATATTATGTGCTGTAAACAGATACTAATAAAGAATATAATTAATAATTAAAAATAGTTCCAGTATGAAAAGAAAGAAAATCACAAGTGTTAGAAATAATGGTGAGGATGGGGGATATAGCTCAGTGGCACAATGCCTGCCTGGCAGGCGGGAAGCCCTGAGTTTTGATTCCTGGTACCAAAAAAAAAAAAAAAAAAGGAATGGGGACTATCAGGAACCTTCCACATTGCTGGTGAAAATGTCAAATAATCTAGGTGGCAGTTTCTGAAAAAAACTAAACATATGATTAGAATATGATCTTCTCCTAGGTATATATACCAGAAAAATGAAAACAAGTATTGGGTGTGGAGCCACGGGCCTGTAATCTTTTCTGCTTAGAAGACTGAGGAGGATTGAAAATGTGAGGCCAGTTGGGGGAGCTTAGAGAGACACTGTCTCAAAAAAATGGAGAAGGTCTGGGTCCTAGGAGATAGCTCAGTGGAATAAATGCCTTCCTGCCAAGTGCAAGGTCCTGGGTTTGATCTTTGGTACCCCCCCCACAAAAAAAAAAGAGGCTGGAGATGCAACTCAGTTGTAGCATGCCCTTCAGTTCAAGCAACAATATTGAAAAAAAAAACCCAAATGAACATTTAAACAAATGCCTGTACAAGGAGGCACTACTCAAAGAGATAAAAGATGAGAACAACCAATGTGCAGTAGCAGATGAAGAAACAAAATTAGTGTGTATATATAAACAATGGAATATTACTCATCCTAAAAAACAAAAGTAGCTTTGGTACATGCTACAACGTGGATGAATCTTGAAAACATGCTCAGTGAAAGAAGCCAGGTGCAAGAGGACATCAGTTGTGTAATTCCACATATACAAAATATCGTGACTAGGCAAATTCGTAAGTCAGAAATTGGGTCAGAGTTTACCATGGGCGGTGACCTAGGGATGAAGAGTTATAGTTTAATGGCTGCATCATTTCTGTTTGGAAGGATGAAATCATAATTTTGGGACTAAAAAGATCTGGTTGTACATAACATTGTAAATTTAAAGCATGACAGTTAACTGCATGCTTAAATGTGGTTAAAATCACAAATGATGTTTGCAATTTTTTGAGACAGTCTCTTTATGTCGTTTTGAACTATGTGTCTCAGACTAGCCTTGAACTCACAGCAGTCCTCCTGCCTCAGCCTTAGCATTGGCATGACATGTCATGCAATGCTAAGCAAAAATGGTAGATAATTTACATGCATGCAATACACGAATACATGTATGTAGATGCACATATGTATGAAAATATGTCACAAAGAGCAGGAATTTGTAGATGTGACTGATATATTTACATTTTAAATATTTTTATTATAGTAAAACATACATTGCCATTAATTGTTCTCCAAATACTCTCTTGCTTTAAATATACTTATGTTCTTGCCACTTTCTGAAGCAGTTCTGGAATACCTGCAATTACTCTGTCATGTCCTTTAGTTGCATTGTTAGGGCTTCCTCAATGTTCTATATTGATTCCAAATGTTTACTCTTCATGGTCATTTTGACATTGGGGAAGAGCCAGTAGTTGCATGGTGGCCAGATGTGGTAAATATGGTGGAAGAGGACACACTGTTTTTAAGAGCTTGTTCTTCCATTAGATGGGGAACAGCATTCACTTGTTTGTTTGTTTTAAATCTCAACTAGTAAAGTAGACTTCCAGAACCACTTCCAAAAGTGGCAAGAATCGTGGGATAAGTCTAACTGAAGTGAGGGAGAGTATTTTGAGAGGGATTAACGGCAATGCATCCTTTACACACGCACACACACACAAAAAAAAAAAATCACACCTTGTACATTTCTGCCCCCTTCCACTCATGGTTGGGACAATACCTGACACAGGAGAGACTCATTGAATTGATGACTTAGGACTAAGGCTGAGAATCTTAGGACTTTTTAGTGCTTTTATTTCCTATAAAATGTCTCTATACAATGCCAGCTATTTAAAAGATAGTGTTTTTTTCTTAGACCTGCTCATGAATCTTGTGCCTAGGGATGAAGAAAAACCCAATTTCTTGTCTTTCTGTGTCAGGGTAGCTCCTGGGGTGGTGGTAAACATAGCTGGCTCCAGTGCTGTTTTTCTCTTAAGGAGCTCACTTTGTGTCTGGAGTATTATTCTTCAACTAGTCCAGGCAATTCAGCCACTTGGGAGTTGAAGAAGGAGAGTTCATCTCAGAGCAATGAGTCATCATGATTTTCAGGGCAGATGGGGTGGGGTAGGGGAAAGAGGGGCAGATTCAAAACCAGTGGGTGATGCAGTAAGCACACCTCTGAAGTCAAGGGACAAGAGTCCAGTGCTGATACAAGTAGAGGTTTAAGAAATTCACATCATTGGTTTGACATGAGGATCAGTACCTACTCCATAACTACTTGGAGTTGACTGTTTTTTTTTTTTTTTTTTTTTGGCATATCTCCACCCACATTTTGGAAGAGTAGCTAATTTCCCAGTGAGATTCTTTGGCCTCTTACTGAGAACCTACTATGTGCCTGTTGGTGTGCCAGGGATATAAAATGAATAAGGTAAGGGATGAAGCCCTCAATACAGTACACACTATGATATGGATAACCCTAAAACATTATGCTAAGAAGCCAGGCACAAAAAGAACATACTTATTGTATAATTCTGTTCATATGAAATGTCCAGGAAAAGCAAACTCATAGAAACAGCAGATTAGTGGTTGCTTGGGCTGGGCCTGGGAATGAGGACTGCCTGCAAAGGGGCGGGAGGTTGTCTTGGTGTAATGATAGAGTGAAACTGTACCATGGTGATGGCTGAACACCTCCATAAGTTGGCTAAAAATCAGCATTGTGCACATAGTTAAGTCTGATGGTACATACATCTCGTCAGTAGACTTTTTAAAGAAATCATCAGGTCCATTCCTCTTCTTTTGCAATGTGAACCTTCCTCAAGGGGAAGGACCTGGAGGACACACATGTGACCTACACTGTGGACACACATTGTGGAAACTGCCTCTCCCAGACACAATGGCAATATGCAAGGGGAGGTAGGAAGAAGGGGAGAGAAGCATTTGTTCTGTGGGAAACACAGACAGCCCTTGAGTGCATGCTCTATACCTTTCTTTGTTTCTTTTCATCTTGCTCTTTATTTCCTACCCACCCACAAGGGAAGGCTTTGCTACTGGTTCTGCAGAACTGGCGAGGGGAGAAAAGTGCTTTGCAATAGATTGTCAGGGTTTAGGTCTAGGATGCCATACACATACATATCCTTCCCTCAGTTTTCTCTCTGCTGACAGCTTGCCATATGTGAGCAGCTTTCTTTTACAGTAGGCCCTTCTACCACACCATTTCTGCCTTGGAGCCATCTGGTTATGGACTGAAACTGATAAAACCTGTGAGTCCAAATAAAGCTCTCCTCTTTAACTTGTATTTGAGTACGTTTTTGTCCCAGAAAAGACAGTCACTAAGACAGAGGACGTATGCCTGGTTCCACCAATGACTTAACTGTTTCACCTGTAGTATCATAGTGGGGACTCTGAGCTTTCTCAGTTTTGATGAGAAGTGATGAAGTTGGGCTATATCTCATTGTTTTCTGCTCATGGCCTGGGAGGAAGGGCCTGTTGAGACTGACTTGTAGAGACTGGTCCTAGCTGTCCTGCTGTGACAGAGCCAAGAATTGCAACTTCCAGCACCCCACATGGCCTTCTTTGGTTCTGACTGGGCCGGCTCCTCCTAGGACCTCTGGACAACCCCAGTCCCAGAAAGCAAAGAATTAATACCCAGCCCAGAAGGGACAGCCAGAATCCTGCCAGGGTCTGCTCTTATTAGTCTGTGCCACCCTGTTTTATGTTGGTTAGTTTTTTGTTCTGTTTTATTTTATTTTTTATTAGAAATAACACAGAATTGTATTAAACAAAGTAATAGTAATTCAAGGTTGCTGCATTGCATGACATTATCTTCAAATTAGTGGTGTAGGTTACCAGATATAAACCTGCAAAATTGATTTAAAAAATGAAAACAAAACACCAACAAAAAAATTACAAGAAATTAAAAAGCAAAAAATACAAAAATAAGCATTAACCGGTTTCTTTAGATTTGTAGTAGTTACCCCAAAGTTTATTCTTCAAGTGACCTGATTCCAGGGTTAGGAAGTGGGCATGGTCATGCTTTTGCTCTGGTGTCTGCGCAGCTCAATGGGTTTGTTTTGTTTTAGGTGAGGTCTTGACAAGGATGGCCTTGAATTTGCAATTCTCCTAACTCAACATCCTGAGTATCCAGAACTACAGTCATGAGCCACTACACTTGGCTCTGTGTGTGTGTGTGTGTGTGTGTGTGTGTGTGTGTGTGTGTGTGTGTGTATTTAAAGACAGGCTGTCATAATCTAGGCCAGCCATGCACATGCTAGGTAGTCTAGGCTGGCCTTGAACTTATAATCTTCTTGTCTCAGCCTTTTTTATTATTATTTTTCTCTCAGCCTTCTGATGCCTGAAATTATAAGTGGTAGCCTTTTGATGGTTAACCCATTCCTTCCCAGTCTTACAAGTTAAGGCCTAGTGGACAACTGGCTGATTTTAAATTCTGGCCTCCTGCTTTTTCCTAAGTGGTCTCTCTGGGCATAGCACAGTAGTCCCTTGAAGACAAGGCTGGGAGGACCTAGGCTGACTCAGGGACATGATAAATATCTACTTAGCTGGACTTGCAGCCCAGTTCTGACCTGGGAGAAATTCTTTTTAGGACCAGTGTCTATGTTTGCTAAAATGAGACATGAGTAGAAATGAGTTCCCTTGAGCACTGATTTTTTTTGAATAAAAGTCTTTTTCAGGTAAACTGAGAAAATCTTTCTCAGGGAACTGGATGGCTCCAACTTGCCCAGGAGCTCGGGACATCCTTGGCCCTTGGCAGTCCCCTGGAGGTGAGTCACAGGGAAGAAGACAGTTCCCTATGGAGGGAGGCCACCCACTGGGGCTTCATTATCCGGCACAATGTAAAGTAATTGCCTCTGTTTAGCCAGTACCTGATATGAACCCAACACTGCGGTAGGTGCTTCCTAGGCTTTATCCTACTTAATCCTCCCAGCAGCAGAGAAAAAGGTAGGTGGTATTATTCATGTTATCAAGGAGGAAACTGAGGCCCAGAGGGAGGAACCTGGTATGCATTCCTTGCCCCTCTGCCTGTTGAAATCTTACTCATGGCTCACGATCCAGCTCTGGCTCTGCTGCCTGTCCTGGGAGCATCTCCATCCCTCTGTACCTGCCTGTCTCCTGTGTACCTGGTGGACCTCTGAGTCTGTGTCAATTGCTTCCTGGAAGGCAGAAACTGCTCTGGCTATGCTCTGGTGATTAGACTGGCCTTTAGGTTCCAGATTAGGTCAATGCCCACAGGTAGGGATAGCAAGCAAGAACGTAAGGTCCTAACAATGCAAGTAAGTCCCAGTCCTCACATCCACCCTCTGAAGCTAACATGATGATTCTTATTAAGATTAATAAGAAGACACTTCCAGTGATTTTGAGTAACAGGACAAACAGAAGACCTGGATTGAAATCCTATAATTTGGCACATGCCTCTAGTCCCAGCACTTGGGAGGCTGAAGCAGGAGGAGGACTGCCATGAGTTCAAGGTGAGCCTGTGTGAGTTCAAAGTCAGCCTAGACTATATACTGAGACCTTTTTTCAAAAAACAAAAGAAAACCCCCCAAAAGTGAATGAAATCATGGCCTATCTGATCCCAAAGCCACACTTTTTTTTTTCTTTTTTTTTTGAGGCAGGTTCTTGCTATGCAGTTCAGCCTGGCCTTGAATTCACAGCAATCCTCTTGCCTCCTGAGTGCTAGGATTACAGGTGCACATTCTTTTCATTGTGTGAAGGAACATGCCTGTGATTTTAGTCTTGTGATTCCTCTTTTATTGTTTTCCCCATGTCCCCAAACTACCTATGAGATTAGTCAATACTTTTTCTTTAAATAAATTCACTTAAAATATATATTTATTCTACAAAAAGCTTTAGCTGGAAACCTAGTTGTCATTTGCAATGATGAATTAACCATTACAACAACCATATCTATCCAGGTGCACCTATCATTTTATGGTACATAAATCCACATCTCATACTCCATATGCATCATGCAGCCCCTCAGAATCCTGTCAGATCTTTTCTCTGCCTGTCTGGCCTATTGCTTATTACGATCTGCCACCATACTTAAATCCTGGAGTGTTGGAAGACACTTGAGAGGTTCATTACTCCCCCAGTTTGAGAGATCTGGTGACATGCTGGCTCATTTTCTCTTCTCTCATTGCTGGGACAAATACCTGACACCCAAAATGAAGAAAGGAAAGGTTTATTGAGCTCATAGTTACTGAAGGTTTCAGTTCATACTCAGCTGGCTCTAAGGCAAATAGCACATGGCAGACAGCAACCTTTCATGGTGGTGGCAAAGAGCAAGAGAGCCAAGAGGGGGAGTAGCAGCAACAATGGCAACAGAGAGCCAGTCTGTTTCTCTTGTATTGTATTCAGTCTATCTGCCCCAAGCTGGGTGTAGTTCTCACACCCATAATCCAGCAGTACTCACACCCATAAATCCCAGTGGATCATGAGTTAATCACAAACTCCAGAAATCCACTCCATGACTCCATGAGTCTTTGGGGGGACAACTAGACACAAACCATAACACATGCCCACAGGTACATTGAAACAGTGGTCATGTGGCCCAGGTCCTCTGGAAGATCTTCATTGCTCACATTCCACTGACCATAACTATAAGGGACAGAAAGCACAGACTCCCAAATACCTTGAAAGGAAAGGAGAACCAAATAATGGTGCACTTTTAGTGTGTCTCCTAAACATCATTTCTTTGCAGTGTGTGTGTGTGTGTGTGTGTGTGTGTGTGTGATTCTTTTCTATAAATGAGGGAACTAAAGCCCACATAGATGAGTTGATCAAAACCAACATGTGGACAATGGTGGAGGTTTAAAACCCAGGCAGTAGAATTCATGTGTAAAACCCAACAAGCACACCTATCTCAGCAAACTGTTCCTTATGGCTACAGAAATTACTATATTTAGGCCCCACTGAGATAATCTGGCCTGGCCTTCCCATGTGAAGATCTCTAATTCAGTCATGCCTACAAAGATCCTTTTGCCATAGAAGATAACATGCCAGTTGTGAGGATTAGACTGTAGCAGTCTTTGGCACCATTATGCAGCCTCCCACCATCTCCATGAGAGCTCTTATCATCTAGATTCCATTTGTCTTTGGTCTGTCCCTTTGTTGGGGTCCTGTTTACATTCTCCCTTGCAGGAGAGCAGTTTGTCCTGCTTCATCTTTTCTACTGGAATCTAACTTCCCTAAAGGCAGGAACTTTGGCTGATTTATCATCCTGTCTGGGGAGCTGGGCCCATACAAATAGCATAATTGTGGAAGTGATTCTATTGAGTGAGATAAAAATTTCCTTAGAGGGCATCACAAACTGCTGTGGCAGAGAAAGAGCCAGTGAATGGTGACACCCCAATGAACAACTTTTTTTTTTTGAAGACGAGGAGCAAGGGATTAGTATCCAGGGCTTTTTTTTACCTTACCACTGCCACCAGCCCACATACTGAGTGAGAGTGAAGAAACTTGGCTGGTCTCTTACTAGTGCCTTTGATTCATTGACTTATTCATCATATGTTTATTGACTATCTCCACATGTAATAACACTGTTAGCTGGGGCAGCTGTGGCCTTAGGAACCTTTTTTGGTGCCATGTAGGAAGATGTTAGGAGATGCCTGTGTGTGTGGGCCACAGGTAAATTCCCAGCCAATGAGGAAGTGTACAAGTGGTTTCAAAAGAACTGGGCTCAAGTCCTAATGTTGCTGTTCCCTCAGACAAATCACATCTCTCTGGCATGTTCATAGGCATCTATTATTGCATTCACTATATTGTTAAATTGTAATTACAATTTTTGCATACTCCATGGGATGATTTTGTTCAGGAGAGGACAGTCTAAGTCACCATTTCCCCATTTACTATCTTAGGAGCTGGTGTATAATAAACTCTACTAACAGTAGTAATACTAGTGCTCATCATGTCTCAGGCTCTGTATTATGTGCATTCATGGTAGCTCATTTCATCTTTGTTATATCTCTTAGAATTAAGAACTATTATTATCCACATTGTGCTCTTGAGGAATCTGAAGCACAGAGGTTAAGTAATTTGCCTAAAGTTACACAATTAACAAGTGTAGAGTGCTTGCTTCAGCAGCACATATACTAAAATTGGAATGATACAGGGAAGATTAACATGACCCCTGAGCAAGGATGACATGCAAATTCTTGAAGCATTCCATATTTTTCAACTGCCTATGTTGTAGGGTAATAATATCATTAAGCTTCTCTTCTGGAGGGTTAACAACTTAAGTTTTCAGACCAAAAAAATTAGAGGAAAAGAAGGGCTACAAGGATAGCCAACAGTTTGGCCTTAGCCTTTCAAGGTCAGTGAGGACTCAGGACATAAGATAACCTGTGATGTAACATCCTGTAACTTAATTGTGTCCCAAATGTCTTGTTCAAGGAGATTATGGGGCTACAGAGAAAAGTGATCAATGATATAGAGTGTGCCTAAGGAGAGTCACCTTAGAGAGAAAACATTCTCTCAGACTTTCACAGAGAGCAAATTGGTCAAGCAAATGGCCATGACTCATTTACATGGCTGACTGACAAAACTGACAAAAGATCTACAAACTGCTGTACATGGTTTCAGGATAAATCCTGAGGGGATTTGGCTGACCTTGTCAGATACGAAAGTTATATTTTTTGTTATACAAGTCTTGCTTTATCTTGGTCTTAACCATTCAGCAGAAAAGTATAAATATGAGGTATAAAATATAAAGCCATATTAATATGCTGAGCTGTGAAAGGCTCAAGTCAACAACTTCTGACATTGCCAGTGCTGTGGATAGCCCACTACTATTATGGTCTACTGGACTATATTGGATTATTTTGCTGAACTGACACACAATATTTGAATGGCAATGGAATACCCATCTCTGACAAAATTAAAATAGAAAAGGGGGATATAAATGACCATTTTATAGTGAAAAAATATATTTGTATATACAAATTAGGATAGATATACAGCTACTTTCTCTTAGTTCATGAGAAGATTTGTACTAATTGTGCTTAGACAAGATATCATGTCTGCATCTTGTACTATGAGTAAATACTACAAAGACAATATGAAATATTAATTACTTTTTTTCTTTTTCTTTTTGTGGTACTGGTAATTGAGCTTGGGACCTTGTGCTTGCCAGGTAGATGCTTATGCCGCTGAGCTATATCCTCAGCCCCACAATGTATTAATTATTGTAACTGTTCTACAGTAATCTAGGTCCCTCCCCTTTCAAGCTGGCAATGTAGCTTCAACCTGTTTTTAAACTGTCTCATTGCTATTTTTATCAATAAAATTAATTAAAAAAACAAGTGGCACAGAATGTATTTGTACAATTAGTACATTCAAGGCCTCTGTACAGAGTTCATGACTTATTCTGTATAACACAAGAGAACAAAATATAACTCAAGGACCTCAAAAATCTTTTAACTCCATTTCTTGTGGGTCTCTAAAATCCCTTTATGCAGACCATAGAAAGGGACATCTACTCTGTAGTGAGTGTGAATCAGGGAACACTGAGGCAGGATGGAGTCTCCTGAGAGTGGGAGTTTGAATTTTGGCTTTGCCGCTTAAGTAACCATGAGAAAGTTACTTAAATTCCTTAAATGTCAGTTTCCCAGTAGGGCAATAGGACACTAACACATATTTTGTAGAGAGAACAAAATAAAAACACAAAAATGAAATAATAATTTATAGAAAAGTAGTTGGTACAGAGGTAACTCCCTACAGAAAGTAGAGTTTAGAATGTAATTGCTAGAGTTGAATACTCTGCTGTAGAACAGAGGTTGGTGGGAGAGCTAAAGTGTTCAACTTCTCAAGGATTAGACCCTTTCCCCCATGTGTGTATTCAGGGAGCCTTGGGTAAATTACTGTGGATGGAATATTGGAATGAGTAGCAACCAAGGAGTGAGTGAACTCGTCTGAATACCAGCTCTGCCATCACCTTCCTGTGTGATCTGGCATTTGGCAAGTCACCAATTATCCTTGGGGTTTCAAGATGAGAGAGTGGAATGGGAAGATCTCCAAGGCCTGAATGAATACTACCAGTATAGAACATCCCAAGCCAAGTTCTTCAGTGAGTAAAAATTCATTCAGTATCCATGTCTATTTACCAAAGAAGCAACTATTTTTCCTTTCCACTGGCATTGCTAGGTATCTGAAGTGCATACAGGTAAAATGCAGTTTTGCCTGAGTAATCTAGGTCCCTCCCCTTTCAAGCTGGCAATGTAGCTTCAAAGAGCCCCAGTCTATCCTGGATAAAATTTTTTTTAGTCAAGAAACATGATACAGATAATGAACAAAATTAAAATCTCCTATAAACCTTTCACTCAGGGATGATCATTACTAAAATTTTGACAAATATCCTTCCAGATACTTCTCTAGAATTTCAATTCAAAATTAGACCCAGTTAAATCACATTAGTATAAAAACAAATTCACCACAGAGCTAATACATAGGACTGCCTAAGTCAGAAATCAGGGAGGTCAGGGACAGTCATGTAAAAGAAATGTCCAAGTGATTTATAGGACAAGTATGAATGAGCTGAACAGTGTTCCATACACAGGGAATGGCATCTGAGAAAACCCAGAGGCATGGCACTCTGAGAAGAGAAATAAGTTCCACGCCACTAGAGTTTGCAGGGTAGGTAACAGTAGATGAACTACAGAGATCTGCAGGAAACAGATGTGGAGTGGCATTAGTTTATTAAGGCTGTTACAACAAAATGCCAAACACTAAGTGACTTACAGACAGCATAAGTTTGCTCTTCGTTCTGGAGGGTGAAGTCCAAGATTGAGGAGAGCTGGCAGTTTTCATGTCTGGTGAGGGCCCTTGTTTCCTAAGATGGTCAACTCCCTTAGTCCTATGAGGGCACTAATCACCTTCCAAGAAGCACCGCTTTCTGATACCATCACTTTGGGGGTTTAAGTTTTACATATAAATTTGGGGCGTACATAAACATTCATATCATAGCTAAGTGACACGATTTGTATTTTAAGAGCATCCTGGCTTCAGTGTAGAGAATGGATCAGAAGGGCACGACTGGAGACAGTGACACATTAGAAAGCCACTATAGTCTCCTAAGTGAGCAATACAGGTGTGGCCAAGACTGGGTCAGCATTAGTGGAAGTGGAAAATGAGTGAAAGGTGATTAGAGGAGGAAGGACAGGACTGACTGTATAGTAGGATGGATAGAAGAAAGCTTTAAGGATGTCTCCAGTTTTTCTCTGACCTGAGAATGTAGAGCTGAGTTGCCTTTTGGATTTGGGATAGGAAGACAACGCGTTCCACTTGGGTCATGATGAATGTGAGGTTTCTCTTGGACGGAGGTGGTGGTATGAATACCTACTCAGCTGAGGTCTAGGCTGCATGTGCCTGAAGACTTGGAGCACGCCAATTCTCAAGGAATAGGAAAGGGGTTCAGGAGCTGCAAAGAGGCTCTGAAGGAGCTGCCAGAAACAGGAAGAAACCAGGGATGCCTGCTATTCTGGGGACCAAAGTAAAGGAACTGGCCCTCAGTGGTCACTTTCTCAGGGGCTTCACCTCATTTAATCCTTCCAAAGACTGGTGAAATGGGGGTCATGATGATACAATTTCAGAAGAGGTCTTTAGCTTAAGACCACAGAGGGGAGGTAAATTCTCCAGAGTCATCCAGATCAGTGGCAGAAGCTTAATCAATCCAGGTTTCATCAGCTGTGCTTGAACCACTAACAAGCCAGCCACAGAGAATGTGCCCTCCATTGGCCTGCACCACTGCCTAGCATTGTTTGAGGATTAACCTGCATTATTTCTAATTGTCACAAGAGTGTGTGATTTGTACCCCAAGTATACGGACGAGGTGCCTGCAAACAGAGCAAGTGGGTGGACGAGTCCAAGGTCACATAACGTAGCAGATGGGCATTTCCATATCCGGGCCTTCGGACGGCGGCGGTACGCGGCGCGCGGAGAGAGGCGGTGCCTCCGGCGGGAACACCTCGAGGCGCCCCTCACCCCCCTTCCCCGCCCTCGCCCCCGTGCATGCCTGGCCGCTGAGGCGTGAGAGCCACCGCCCCGGGCCCTCCCTCCCGCGCGCCTTGCTCAACCGGCCCAGATAAGTGCTGCGTCTCTGGGCAATTACCGCCTCCTGCCGCCGGGGCTGGCTGGGCCCAAGGCCAGAGGCCGAGGGACTCACAACCACCCAAGGAGAAAGGTGCCGGCTGGCCCTGCGGCCACCAAGCGGCGCGCGATTTCCCAACGCGAGGACGCGGGGCGGGGGCAGAGCGACGGCGCGGCGTTGTGACGTCATAGCGGGAGCCCCCGTCAGGCCCCGGGGAGAAAGTCTTTGGGCGCCAGCAGCACGCTAGCGTTTGTTACTTTTTCCTTTCTTCCCTTCTGACATCTCTTCCTTTTCACCCCTTCCGGTTTCTTCTTCTTCTTCTTCTTTTTTTTTTTTTTCCCTTTCCCATGTTTTCAATTCCCTTTCCCTTGTTTTCAGTTTCTTTCCTCTCCGTTCTTTTCCCCCATTCACTTGTAACCTGAAAACTATTTTAAATTATATTTTTAATTGCACAGAAATGTAAAACTTATCATCTTAAGTGCACGGTAGTGTTGTGTATTCACATTTTTGTACACCAGATTTAGAGCTTTTTCATCTTGTAAAACAAACTATACCAATCGAACAACTGCCTATTCCCGCTCACGCCCTTAGTGACCACCCTTCTATGTTCTTTTTTCAGTTCTTCCTTTCCCTTTTTGGGTCCTCCCCCCATTTATCTCTCCATTTTCTTTCCCTCTCGATATCTAATCTTTGGCTTTTGAAAACCCTAATGGCCCCACTGCACCTTGGCAGCCCTCTTCAGCCTCTGCCCTGCTGGGCCGAGAGGCCTGTCAGCGAGGCTGGTAGAGGGCTAGTGAGTCATCATTCCTCCCCCGTGTGTAAGGCCAGTGGGCGGCCCCTGGAAACCTCAGCTGGCGTTTGCTGGTAGGCAGACATGTCCTGCAAGAAACTCCTGCCAGGGGGAGTTAATTAGACAGGATTTTAGTCCCGCAGAGTCAGAGGGTCCAGCTAGAAGCCCCTCTCCTCTGGAACTTCCCCAACCCTGGGGCTCCCCTTCTAGACACTATGAGACAGCCATGGTGTTGCTGCTGATGGTGGTGATAACTTGCACTGATACAAAACTTAACAGTTTACTAAGCTCTTCCATAGACATGATCTCATTATCACAACCATCCTGGTAGGTAATTCTTTTTATTCCCATTTTACAGGTGAGGAAACTGAGGCCCAGATTTGTCTGACTAT
Source organism: Ctenomys sociabilis (assembly GCA_004027165.1). Taxonomy (NCBI): domain Eukaryota; kingdom Metazoa; phylum Chordata; class Mammalia; order Rodentia; family Ctenomyidae; genus Ctenomys; species Ctenomys sociabilis. The sequence goes on from PVKA01007658.1 coordinate 70,396, forward strand.
GGCCACAAAGGTGCTGAACTGGAAAATTAGGAATATAGATCTGTATCATTGCCCATTCCATGACACACAGATTTTCAAGGTCTAAGTTTTAAACATTAAAAAAAAAATTGTTCTTCTGTGTTGCCATAGCAACTTGTTTAGATTCCTTGAGAGGAGATGAGGGGCAGAGGAGATGGCTCAGTGGAATATGCTCTTCCTTGGCAAGTGCAATGGCCTGAGTTAAATCCCCAGTCCCGCCAAAAAAAAAAAAAAAAAAAAAAAAAGAGTAGATGAGTTTGAATGGGGGGGTTGGCAACAAGGAGGAGCACTGATGGTATGTGTCACAAATACACCATAGCTGATGTCCAGGGAGCGAGATTTTCTTTCTTTCCTTCCTCCTTCCTTCCTCCCCCCCCTTTCTTTCTTTCTATCAAATAGTGTTCCAGACAGAGATATAGCTCAGCAGCACAAAGTCCTGAGTTCATTTCCCAGTACCCAAAACCAAAAATAAAATTCTTTTCTCCAAGGGGTTTACAGGGTTTTTGAAATTTTGCCTTTCCATACAGTGAATATATTACAAGAGCAGAGGACTTGTGAGAATGGCTGGTAATGCAGATCTCCCCTCTCTGGTTTGTGGGATGGTTCACATTATTTGAAAATATTTTAGTTCAGTGTGCTTACAATATGTGCTGTGGAAACTGCCTAGTATCATGAGTAGTTTTGTTAGATTATCAGTGCTCACCTATATCCAACACTTCTCTACTTCCGGGTACATGAAAGATAAACTTCCCTGTCCTCCTGAAGTAAAGCGTGGTGGTATGGGCTGGATTAGTAAACTGCTGCTGCTGCTGGTGACACTCATTCACGTTGTGCTCCTTTGTATGATCAAGTAGGCCACACACTCCAGGATGCTTTTATGGCCTATGAACATAAAAATAAGGAAATTTTTATGCATGAAGCCACTCTGATTTGGGCTGTTATTGTAGTTTAGTCTAGTCAGACCACAACAGTAAAGAACACCACTCATCGAGTACTTAGTAAATTTAAAAGTACAACTTGTCTTTGGGAACAGGATTTAAATAAATACAAAAATTCATATCTACAATTTAGTAAAAATACATATTTATATCATCTTCCCTCAATATATTTTATCATACATATTTTAAAAAGTGTTTTAAAGCACTTCATTAAAATATAATTGATATAATAAACTCATTTTTTAAAAAAATGTATTAAGTACAGGGTATACAGGGTCTCACTACACAGATCAGACTCATAGTGATCCTCCTGATGTCAGCCTCCCAAGCCCTGGGAGGACAGGCATGCCCCCCCGCAGCCTTAATCGCTATATCAGCATCCCCCTGGGATGGGACAGGCACTGCACACCTGGGATTGAATCCTGGTCTCTGCGCCTGCCTAAGCAGATGCTTTAGTATGCTGAGCTGTCTGGCCAGCCCTAAACTCCCCATATTGAAGTTATATAATTTCATATATTTTGGTACATATTAGAAACCTTGCCATGGTTATGGTAGTGAATCTGTTCATTACCCACAATAGTTTCCTAGGTCCCTTTGAAATCCCTCCTTTTATCCCTTCCCATGGTCTTCACAAAATCACCAACCAAACATTGATCTACTTTGGCCACCATAGCTTAATTTGTGTTTGCTAAAAGTCTATATAAATAGAATCTTACAGTGTCTAACTCATTTTTTTCTGAATTCTGATTTAATCTTTCAGAGTAATCCAAATTATTGCCTGTAACAATAGCTTTCTTTTTTATATTGCTGAGTATCACTTTATTGTAAGACTACACCACATTTCCATATCTACTGCTCTGCTGATGGACTTTGGCTATTTCTAAGTGTTGGCATCTATTATAAAGTTGCTTGTGAGCATTTATGGGCCAGGCTTTGTGCATATGTGCTTTAATTTTTCTTAAGAAAACTGTGATAGGGATGGCTGGATCACATGGTAGGTGGTATATGATTAACTTTTACAAAAAGTTCCGAACTATTTTTTTCAAAGTGGCTGTACCATACATTCCCATCATTGGTTTATGGTGGGGGTTCTACTTTCTCCAAATCCTCATCAATGTTTGGTATGGCCAGACTTCCTTTTTATTTAATTAATATAATAGATGTAGCTCACTGTAGTTTAACAAATCATAATAAAGTACATCAAATGTAAAATTTACCATTTTAATAATTTATTTTATTTTATTGAAGTACAAATATCAACGAGACAGTTTTAAGACACCTTAACAGGATGGATTTGATAAATTAATACATTTCAAACTGTTTTCATAATGTTTTGGTATTGTACAAGGTGCATACATGATATTATACTTACAGACATTATTATAGCATATGTCTCTTATCAGTAAATTAAGAGAGTGTAGCTGTTTACGTATCTTTTTTTTTATTGAACTACAAATATCAATCAGACAGTTTCAAGACACCTTAACAAGACAGATTCGATAAATTAATACATTGCAAACTGTTTTCATAATGTTTTGGTATCGTACAAGGTGCATACATGATATTATATTTACAGATATTATTTTAGAAGATGTCTCTTATCAGTAAATTAAGAGTGTAGCTGCTTACTTATCTTATTTTTTTATACCGTATCTTATTTTTTATACCTGAATTACATCAAAGATTCAATAATTAATACTTTCTACCTTGTTATTTTCCTAGTGGTTGTCCATAGTACTAGAAGCCGACATAATATCCTGTCCAACCACCATTAGTGCAAATCTTGCCTCTCATAGAATTATATAGAAGCACGGTGTATCTATCCCAACTGTACTGTCCATACACACACATCATGATTCTTCCTTTCTATACCCCTTCCTTTGTCTACACCTGTCAAAGATGGGCACACCATTGTCATTCAACCAATTTAGGTGCCTGAACTTGACGACACAATCCAACACAGTCCAGCATTCCACAACAACAGTGAGTTATCTGAAGAAGTTGTCAATTGTAGCCATTTACAACTCAACTTATTATTATGGCCCTGCAGTGTATACCTCATTTTTATACTTTTCTGCTGGATGGTTAAGACCTAGGTAGAGCAAGACCTATATAGCAAAACATGTAGTTTTTGTTTCTGATGAGGTCAGTGAAGTTCCCTAAGGATTTATCTTGTAATCCTGTACCTTATTCTGTAGATCCTTTGTCTGTGTCATCCATGTGGATGAGTCACGGCCAATGTTTGACCAGTTTGCTCTCTGTGAGAGCCTGAGAGAAAGTTTTTCTCCATGTCACTCTCCCCAGGCACACTATAGAACTTCGATCTCTTTCCTCTGTGGCTCCATAATCTCCTTGTTCAGAAAATTTGGGGCTCAACTGAAATTTACTATTTTAATAATTTAAAGTGCACAGTTCAACATGTAGTACATCCACAGTATTGTCTGACTATAGTTCTATTTAAGTCCTCATCACCTCAAATGCCAAGTCCATACTTAGTTTTATTATTTATTTATTTAGTAATTCTTTTTGAATTTTTAAAATTCAAATTTTTAAATTCTTTTTGAGGCTAGAGATCTCCTTTTACAGAAATACAACAGATTCAAAACTTAAACTTCCTCACCTCCCAATATTAAATAACTAAATGTGAAAAAGAACCACCATTTAATCAGACATCAAAAGCTAAACATTTTTCTGTTTATTTTAAAATTTTTTTATTTTTAGGGAGGGGTCTATATGGTGTTCAGGGTCTCACTACTATATTAGACTCGGAGTGATACACCTGTTTACAGCCTCCCAAGAGCTGGGATTACAGGTGCGCACCTACGCCCAGTCTCAATTGCCACCTCAGCTGCCCAGGGATCAAACCCCCAGGAGCCTGTTTGCAGGTGCTTTAATCTGATGAGCTATTTGATTGGCCTTTACATATAACTGTTCTGAAAAGTGCTGATATGGACACTTTGTATACACTTTTGTTTAAATTCTTGTTTTCAGTTATTTGAGGTATATACCAAGGAGTGGGATTACTTGACCATATGATAATTTCATGTTTAATTTTTTGAAAAGCTGCCAAACTGTTTCTACAGTGGTTGCTTTACTTTACAGTCCCATAAGTAAGGCACAAAGGCTCCAATTCCTCCATTGCCTTGCTGACAGTGGTTATTTTCTATTTTTTTTGAATAATAGCTACCCTAATGGGTATAAAGTGTTGGCTCATGTTGTTGCTTCTATTTTTGAAAGACAATTTTTCTGTGTGTACAATTCTAGGTTGCCAGTATTTAACATAGGGTTAACAATTTTGCCCTACTTTTGTCCAGTTTGCAGTACTCCCAATAATGAATTTTTCATTTCTTTTTCCACTGTACATGTGTCTTTCTCTGGTTGTTCTGTAGAGTTTCTCTTTATCATTTATTGTGGGGTGCTTTGGTGTGGTTTCATTCATGCTTCCTCTCTTCTGGAATTATTACTGGGCTTCTTGGGTCTTTTATTTATATTTTTCAACATAATTGGGAATTCTAATTTATTACATTTATTTTTAAGTGATACATGAGACTATATATATTAATAAAGTAACACAATGGTTCAAGATTGCAAAATTTTTCAACATTATCTCTTAAACATTTATTGATATAATGTACTTAGCACATGATTCATTTTTAAAAAGTATAGAAATTAAATTATATCATTATATAAGTACATGATGTGTATCCATCACCAAAATCAAATTTTTGTCTTTTTGAGATAAGGTTTTACTGTGCAGTTTAGGCTGGCCTTGAACTCACTTTGTAAGCCAGGCTGGCCTCAATCTTGCAGCAATCCTCCTGCATTACAGGCATGAACCCCCACACCTAGCTGGATGACAGATTTTAAATGCACATTCACTACTGTCTAGCAATGCTTCCATCCTTCTCCTTCTACTCACTTCCCACCTTTACTATTCTGCCTTTACTTCTCTCTTCCTCCACTCACTGAAGACCATTACAACTGACTGTCCCATTGTCACATCAGATTTCATTGACAAAATGGAGGCAGTTGGACAGGAAGATCTTTATATTCCCACCATGTCCCCACTTTAGTGCAATTTGTGTTCATGTTCCCTGCCTGTCCTGGTGTTGCTGCAGAAGAAGCATGGCTCCTTATGCTTTCCCAAACTTACCACTTCACCTGTGAGCCAGATCCTCTGGCCTCTTGCTTTCTCAAAAGACTCTGCTCCTATAAGTCTTCTCACATTGCTTCTGTATCTCTAGTTTCTTTCTCTCTTACTTAGATCATTGCTAACAAAATATACATCTATCTCAGTATGTCTAGTGTCTGCAGAGCCTTCCGTTAACCCTGCATCTTTGAGCAGCTGTTGTCCTCTATAGTAGCCTTTTTCAGGGAGCTGTTATCGGTCTACTTCCTTGCCTCTGACGCTCTGATGAGCCCTCTGCAAGTGGGTTTCTCTTTCCTGCACCCCTGAAGGAGGGGTGTACAAGGTCTCCGATGACCTCCAGCAGTCACTTCATCCCTTCTTTCACGTTACTTGATTTCCAGAAGTATTTGTTACAGTTGACCATGCCCTTCTTGAGCTACATTTTACTATTGGCTTCTGGAATGTTGTACCTTTTTAATCACACCTCTGTGGTCTCTTTTGCTGGCTGCCTCATTAGCTGCTTGACTTTTAAGTATCAGCAAGCTCCAAGTCTTGGCCATGACTCTCCTTCTTTAGCTCCATTTCCCCCCTTGTAGTCACTTCTAATTTAAGGCTTCAAATATTATCTCTGGTTCTGTCTACCTCTTAAGATTTCAAATTCACATATATCCAAACTCATATTTAGTATCTCCTCATCGATGCTAAATATGTGCCTCACACCTGTTACAAATCTTGCTCTCTCACCCGCCAGTTAAATAAAACTTACAGACAAACATGATCAGTTCTAAAACCTTGGGACTATGTCTAATTTCCTGATTTCCTTATCCAACACATGCAAATTCTGTCACATCCTTGTGACTGTTAAACTTGACTGTGTCAACTTGATTGGCTTGGGCCCTACCCTGGGAACTGGTGGAGTATGCTTCTGGATGTATCTGGGTGGGTCCTGGAGGCGCAATTGGGGTACTGCATCTAGTCCCTTTCCCCCTCCCATCTGGTGCTGTTCCCTGCTCTGATTTTTAGCTGCCATGAACTAAGTGTCTTTGCTCTGCCATGATGTTCCTGAAGCCATCTGGCCAAAGACTGATTCCCATAAAACTGAAAGCTGAGTTAGCCTCCTCTCCTTTCAACTGTGGATGTCAGGTATTGTGTTTAGCAGTGGGAAAGCAGACTAATACAGCCCCCTAGAACTAATCAGGAATCTGAAATTTCTCTTCATTATCACTCTTTTTTAAAAATAAGAGTTAAATGTTTATTATATAAAAACATAAAAATTAAAAATAAAACCCAGAAA
>PVKA01007659.1:0-76783 GCA_004027165.1 Ctenomys sociabilis
CAAAATTTCATCTTTGTCTTCCTGCAGTTGACATGTCTTTTTTTATGGGTGTGCTTAAAGTATTCTTTTTCTGAGTGGTTTTGGACATACACTGCTTTCATATGTTCTTTCTTCTTCATGTTTATTGGCTTTAGTTTCACTAAAATTTGTGGATCTGTGAGTTTATAACAGTCAGCATTTTTTTTAATTTTGGTTTTTCTCTTCAAATACTTTTTATATCACCACTTTCCCATTATTTCCTTTGGAAATTCCAAGAGTACAAATACAGTAGTCTCCCTCATTTATGGTTTATCTTTCTATAGGTTTGAATTACCAGCAGTCAAAAGTCTTAAATGGAAAATTCAGAAATAAACAATTTATAAGTTTTAAATTGCCTGGAATTCTGAGTAAGGTGATGAAATATTAGGTGAAAGAAGTGTTTAGCTCAATCTGATAAAAGCCAACTATGACAAACCAATGGCCAACATCACATGAAAAACAAACTAAAAACATTCCCATTGAAATCAAGAACAAGACAAAGATGTCTATCACTTCAGTCCAGTATAGTTCTCACAGTGTTAAGCAGTGCAATTAAACAAGACAAAAAAATAAAAAGGGATGTGGACATGAAAATAAGAGGTTAAATCATTGTTCAAAGATTTCTTACATAATCCTTTATAGAAAATACCCTCAAAATGCCACCAAATGACTTCTAGAATTAATAACCACATTTGATAGCATAGCAGGATACAATGTCAACACTCAAAAATCAATAGTATTCCTGTATACAAATAATAAACTCATGAAAATTAAGGAAGCAATACTTTCCACAATAGCAGAAAGATAAATAAAATACTTATAAATTAATCTATCCAAGAAAGTAAAAGATCTCTAAAATGAAAACAGAAATTTAAGAGGACATTTGAAAATGGAAAGATGTCTTCTTCCTGGTTAGGCAGAAACAATATAGTCAAAACAATAAATTATTTTGAACTATTTAACATATGAAACTTAATGTCCTGTAATCAATCACATTTTCTAAAACTGTTATACACATTTAACACAGTCCCCATAAAAATACCAAGAGACTTCCTCACAGAACTAGAGAAAACAATCCTAAAATTTGTATGTAATCAAAATGGACCCAAAAATAGAAAAACAGGTCACAGCAACAAGGACAATGTAGGGGGCATCATACTCCCAGGCTTCGTGTTGTACTACAAAGCTGCAATGCTAAAAACAGCATGGTAATACAAAGTAAATAGACTCATTGATCAAAGGAACAGAATAGAAGATACGAAAACAACTCCAGGCATACTCAGATATGTTATCTTTGACAGAGGGCCAAATCATTTTAACAGAAGAAAGACTTTTAACCCATGGTGCTAGAAAAATTGGCTCTCTATATGCTGAAGGTTCAACCTAGACAAATAGCCCTCACCATGCCCTGAATTAAGAACAAAACAGATCAAATATTTATTAAAATAGAAACATGTAATACATTAGAAGATAAAAAGGTGGAATGCTTAAGGACATAGGAATAGGCAAAATCTTTCTGAACAGAACCCCAGCTGCATAAGAAATAATACCTAGAGTCAACAAATGGAATCATGGAACAGTTCAGGCTTAATTTTTTTCTTCTTTCTAATTTTTTGATCAATTTTGCATGATTATATCTAGCAATTTGAACAACTAATTTGAAAACAATATGTAATATAAAAAATATTGTTAAACGTGTATCACTTTGTTTAGTGAAATTCTGTATCATTTCTAGTTCTTACTATATTTATTTAAAAAATTAAAAATTAAATTTTAAAAATTATATACAATGGGGGGAAACAACAGAGTAATAAGATAGTATACCAAATAGGAAAAAATTTCGAGCTGCTCCTCAGACAAAATACTAACACTGTACCTAGGATATATAAAAATTCAAAATAAAAATAGACCCTACAAATTCAAAGACCAATCAAAAAGTAAGGTTTTTTGCCATTTTATAGTTCATCTTCTTTTTCTTACCTCCATCAACTGAACAGACTCAAAAATAAAACATCTAATAAGATTACAAATGTGGCCAGGGAGATGGCTCAATGGAATAAGTGCTTCCCTGGCAAGTGCAAGGCCTTGAATTCAATCCCCGGTTCTACCAAAAAAATTTTTAAAAAGATTACAACTATACTTCTCACTTCTTCTGAGTTGGAAGCTGATATTTTCTTGTGGCCTGATGGACATCTCTAGTTAAATTGTGTACCATTTTAAAGACAGTATCTGCTAAAATTAGGATTTTATATGTCCTTCAAAGGTCTATGCAGTAAAGTCCTGGAACCTACCTAGACAATATTGAGAGATGCTGAGATGTAGGGCTCTCAGGCTACTGGAGGTGTGCCCTCCAGGGCTTGATGGGATTCTGGCCCCTCCTTGCCCCATCCTTCATTTCCTGGCCATGAGTTGAACAGTTCCACTCTCCTGTGAACTCTTGCTGTGCTGTTCCATTTTGCCAAATGCCCAAAATGAATGGGAACAAATAATCATAGATGAAACTTACAAAACCATGAATCAAACTTAACATCTCAGTTTATAAATGCACTGAGGTTTTTATTATAGTGATAGAAAGGCATCTACTACAACACTCAAAACATAAATTACCAACTTCCTCTTCCTTCAGTAACTCTTCCTAACATTTATGACCTTGTGGCTCCCTCTAACTCATTTAATGTTATGATTGTACAGGCCCCAACACCATAGTGACCTTTGATCCTGCCTCCTGGACTACTTTCCAAATGTCTCTGATAGTCATCTCTTTTAGGCTGCTATAGAACATGTTCTATTTCCTGTTACCCCTCTATTTTGTTCTGCTAAATAGTCTGACAAAATCACTTGATAAAGGCTTAGAGAATAATACGTGAAAACTTTAATTCTGATTCTGTCATTATTGTATTCTAAAACTTCAGTGATTTTTTTCCATTGTCTTCTGAGAAAAAATTTTCAAAAGCCCATATTTGGTGTTCAAGCCCTCTATAAGGCTCAAAAGTTACAAGTTTTAGGTAATTTTTCTATTCATATTTCTGGCCCCTGTGCTGCACAAAATCTGTTCTCCTGCCAAACTTTCTGCACCCCATTTTCAATCTATTTCTCAAACTACTTTCTCTGCATGGAATATCTTTCCTCTCCACCATTGCTATCAAAATTATATATTCCTGTAAGGAAAGTTTAATCAGTACAGCTTATTTGGAAAGCAATAACCAAGAAATTATGAAATTATGCATTCCCTTCCATCCAAAAAAAAATCACATTTAGGATTTTACTATTAAAAAATAATGGATGTACACAAAAAGTTGGCTAAAAAATGTTTATATTATTACAATCTATAATTGGATAAATTAGAAACAAGTTAGATGCTTCATAGCAATATTTTTGATAAAACACATATTCATTAGAAAGTATTACAGAGAATATCCATTAATAAAGACATTACCTAGATATTTAGAAAAAAATACATGGACAGAATATACACAATGTAATCTTGATTTTATTTTCAAAAGTCCTATGGACAAATGATGATTAGCTAAAAAACCATAAAGTACACACTATTTTCTTCTATTTAGTTACAAACCAAACTAGCAATAATTGTTTCTTAAAATCTTCATGTATCATACACTATACAAGCTCTGTGTGTTCACATTTCTATTACTTGTGATTCAGCATCATTGTTTTACCAGCACAATCACATCCACATGGATCCTGTGTAGTACTCTGATAAAGTAGCTACATCACTAGGCACTATGTAGTTTTCAGCTCTATTGACTAATAGTACGTGAGTGGTCTGTCACTGACTAAAACATCTATTTGAAAAGCAGCTCTCAAGCAGCCCCATTGTATTTAGTACAGAGTCTACAGGGTCTCACTACACAGATTGGATTTACAGTGATTCTCCTGTTTTCAGCCTCCCAAGCACTGGGATTATAGGCATGTGCCACCACGCCCAGTCTCAGTCACCAACTCAGCATGCCCTGGGGGCAGGGCTGGCCTGACATTCCGGGGACTTGGCCCCTGCATCTGCCTAAGCAGGTGCTTTAATCCGCTGAGCTATCTGCCAGCCTACAGCCCTGTTTTGGGGTATAAAAGCACCCATTTATCACCTACTCACCCCGGAGCTGTGTCATAGATACCTATGTGTTCATCTCTGTTGGCCCTGGGCCTTCCAGCATCTTGCACACTTAGATATTCCCTAACTTATCTCTAAAGAAGTGAATGTCAGGCAACAGTGAGAGCCACCAGGGCAGTAAAAGAGACAGTGGCTGAGGAGTATCTGGTTTACTCCTGAAACAGATTTTTTTTTTAAATCCCATTACCTCTGGAAGGACTTTTCATGTTTATTCCATGAGTGTACTATAGAATTGCACCATAATCAATATGTTTAATTCTCAAAGAAAAAAGAAAGAAATCATGAAATAGTTGAGGGATTGTTTGACATTTTAATGCAGTCTGGTAACCTTCAACATGAACAATAAATATGTCTAATAGCTGGTAGCATAACGGGGTCTCTTCAAGGAAAAAATGGTTTCTGGTCCTTTACAACCACATCAGCAGTCCTGCCCTCTGGCAGATAACTGGGATATAAAGAGCTGAATGAGCCTGGTGGACTGGCTCTGAGGATGGTCTGCAAGAAACACAGCCAGGGGAGCTTATTTGCTTGGGGATATAACCATGGCGTAACAGTCAAATACAGTGATCCATTGCTCTGCTCCAGTAGGGACCCCACCAAGAAGCACACAAGTCCAAGCCTAAGGATAGATGCTCACATGGTGGAGTTTCCTCCTGGAACAACATACAGTCCAAACCTACTTTTCCACAAACTGGAAAATGTAGCTACAAATTCCCTTTCATTTTGTTTTGTTTTGTTTTGCTCTGTTTTGTTTTTGAGGTGAAGCTTTTTCCTATATCACATCTCCTCTCAGAGAGGAGAAGCAGAATGTTTTCTACTTTTGGTGTGCACAGCTTACTTATAGTAAGATCATTTGTGATTATGCAAGATGTGTCCACCAGCAAAGTTCTTTCTCTTACACTTTGCCCTGTTTGGAATTCTATCCGGAGAATCAGTAAAATCTTAAGCCAGGTTTCTTGAATTTTTAGTGCAAAGAAGATTTAACCAAAGAGCTTTATTAGTTAATTAAAGCCATGCAATAGTTTATCTCAAAAGTCAGTCGCTTCAGGGGCAAGAGGTGCAGGCAGCATAGCCAGGCCACAGACGCCCACTGGCACTGCAGTCCTTTGATGCCTACATTGCCAGAGAGGATGCATTCCCAAGGTGGCTTGCTCATTTGGCTGACAAGTGAGAGCTGGCTGTCATCAGGAAGCCCCAGTTCCACTTCATGTGGGCTTCTCACAGGGCTGCTCAGGGCTTTCATGGGGTAGTAGTGAGAGTCGTCTGGAGCAGGCATCAGGAAACCTAGCAGAAACCTTCTCAAGCTGACTCTTAGAAATCACACATTGGCAGTTCTGCTATACTACTTTGGTCATAAGGCTCAGCTCTGATGCACTATAGAAGACAACACAAAGACATGGATCCCAGGATGTGTGGTTCACCCAGGAGCAATCCTCTTAGAATGGAGTAATTGAGAGTCTAGAGAATGGGATCCATTCTCCATGTGAGAGGAATATGAACTACAGCAGCCCTAGAGTGACCTGAGGTACAGTTTTTTTCTGAAGACGGTCACGTTGTCTGGATATATACATCTCATCTTACCTGTTCTTAGTACAATATGACTCCCACCAAGAGGTGGGATCTGTTTCATTCTTACATGGTAGAGGAAAGATGGCTGCTCCAAAGGATGGAGCACATTGGAAATGATGCACTGTAAACTTCTCTGATGCTAGAAGATGACAAAAATCTGGCATTCATTCTCTTGCCACTCCACTGTCGTGGAGACACAGACACCATTTCGATAGGATGTCCTGGCCTCGTACACAGCTGCTGTGTAGGTCTGTAGGCCTCAGCTGACAGTTAGGATCACTGGCCACATACAGGCAAAGCCTGAGGTCCCCAGCAGAGACCCCAGGCATCAGGAGTGGAGGCAAGCCCTGTGCCCTATCGGATCAATGACCAACAAAACCACATAATCATAATGTTAGCACATAATGTGGTGTTTTAAGTCTCTAAGTTTTGAGGTAATAGAAACTTTACACTTATTATAACAATGTTTCCAGGCCCCACTCCAGACCCACCATCAGATTCCTCAAGCAGAGAGAGACCAAAATGCCCAAATGGTCCTTACCAAGGGAGGTAGTTGGGAAACTCTAGAGGAGTCTTCTAATTCTCATGATTCAGTGGAATAATCTGTTTGGTTTTTATCTTTCATTTCCTATGCATCTCATCTACTTAGCAAAAATTACAACTGGACTGGAAATTGAATCTAAATACAGTTCTGGATGAAATGTTCTTTTTATATTTAACTCATATTTTATATTAGATAATCAAAAGGCAGTGCTTGAAAAAGAAATGTAAAAATCTGCCAACGATTTGCAGATTTTTCAAGAAAGATGATGGGAGAATCTTCTTTTTGAGATTTTAAGTGCAGGTCAGTTACTCACTACTAGAAATAGAGGATAGAGGCAGACATCATTTTCCATAAAAATCCTAAATACACTGATTGTGTGTGTGTGTGTGTGTGTGTGTGTGTGTATAATTCAAGCTACACTGTTTTGAAAATTAAGTTGTATAACAATGCCTATATTTTTCATTAGTCAATACATGGAATTATCACTGTAAACACACACAAAGCTGGTAATGCTGGCCATCTTTAAAAATTAAAAATGATGCCTACAGGAGATATTTTCTCTGTTATTTAAAAAGATTCAGTTTTAATGAATATCCTTTATATTTTGTATTTTGGCTTTATAATACCTCATAAAAGTAGGCAAATAAAATGGTTTGTTTTGTGGTTTCAGGGGTTAAGCCCACAGAGCTGCACAATGAGGCAAGTGCACCATCACTTAGCTACGGCCTCAGGTTCTTTTTATTTTAAGTCAGGTTCTCCCTAAGTTGCCCAGACTGGGTAAAACTTGCAGTCCTCTTGCTTCAGCTTTCTAGAGTACTGGATGGGCACCTGCCACCTCATTTGTTAAATAAAACATTCTTAAAAGCCCTGTCTTTGAGCTGTGGAAGTCACTCTAGAACATACAGATGCCTTACGGTTTAGATCAAGAGCAACTACCAAAATTCTCATGTGTGGAAAGGCAGGGCTTCCGGAAGCCGATTGGATCAGTGGGGTGCTGCCCCGGATGTGGTATCACCAGGTGGCGCCTCATCAGAAGAGCTCAGTCCCTGGGGCCATAAGGTGGCAGGGTATGTCTGGCCCCCTTCTTGCTCTACTTCTGGCCACCAAAGTAGGAGCAGCTATTCTTTGTCAGACCCTCCTACCACATATGTCATATCTACTTTGGTGTCAGCCAAGTAGGATCTGAAAACATGAGTCTCTCCCCTTTAAGGGGAGTGCATGTTCAATATTATGTCCCAGTAACAAGAAAGTGATTAAGAGGGTGTGTGACTTCATTGGCACTATTGGTTGAAATGATTCTTTCTTTTCAGGTCTAGCAGAAGAATGGAAGTAGATATGCTTCAGAACAGGTGCCCCTAAGAGATTAAAGTTCAGACACTTTAAATGGAGGCAGAGCTCATAACACCTACCTCCATTTCTTGTTGGATCTCTCTCAATTGTCACTAGTTATCATCTGCCTCTGATACACAACAGTCCTTGCACTCAAGGACCCTGGGACACAGCTGTGAGCCCCTTGCTTACAGAATCCCATTCTGCTGAATCTCTGGCTTTGCCCATCACACTCACTGAGGAACCTGCAGCAAGGGTTCTGTCCACCTAGAATGCACAGGCCCTATCTATATCACACCAGAAGAGAACTGCCTGTGCTACAACTTGAGCCTACTTTGTGCACAAGTCTTTATCCTGGGCCTGTCCTTTGGATGGTTTGCCAAGGGACAGCTGTGTCATGGAAGATGAAGTAAACAGAGCTTAAGTCCTAGTCTGAGCTGTATACACACACACACACACACAAATACGAGTGCACCTGAAATAACTTGCAACACCCAAAGGAACTGAGCAGCAAGAATGAGAAATGTGTGCTTCCCATGTTCCCTTACTGAAAACTCCATAAATACTTGGACTGGGGCTTCCCAACACCCCTTAATTCTGACACCTATTTCTCACTCTAACTCTACCCTGACTAGCCTAAATAGTGACCAAGGTGAACACCTGGGGATTTGCTCCCCTGACTCTCTTTAGGACAGAATGCAACTGCATATAAGCATTTAAAGTCATTTCCTAAAAATTGCCATATTCCTGATGAAATATTATCATGTACTTATGGATTTATTTCAACAATGGCATATTCAACAAGGAAAGAACTTGTGAGAAGCAAAACTCATCATGTTTCAGCAACATAAAACCAAACACCCTGGACTTTGCATTAAAAAGCTTCATAATCTATTATTTTACTCTACACCTTATGTACACCTGTGGAAGTTCCTCACTTGCCTATAACCTTCCTCACTGACGAACGTGAAATGTAGACATTTGTCACATTTATTGTTTGCTTTCTTCTTTCTACTACTCCTTCTCACATTCATTCATCCCATGAGATTAAGGACTGCATTTCATTCATTGATGCATCCCACATACCCAGAACATTGCGGCATGTGGTAATTTCTCGATAAATATTTGTTTAATACATGAATCCAGAAAACTTAACATAATTTACAATATATGACATTTTATCCAAACTCAATTTAGATCAGATGCCAACATCTGTTTTCATATTTTATGGGCTGGGGAGATAGCTCAGTAAAATAAGTGCCTGCCCGGCAAGCGCAAGGTTCTGCATTCAATCCCCAGTACCACAAAAAAAAAAAGAAAGTTAACTACTTTCACATTTTAGCTGATACCTAAATTTCAATGTAAATTTGTATCTACATTTAAAGTTGAAGAAATATAATTCTTGCTTTTCTATAACAATGTTAGGGGATGTGTTAAAAAGAAAACCAGTAAACTTGTCCTATGAGGACAAACAAAAGAGAGCCCTCCAGAGCAAAACTCAGGCACCTGCATGAGTGAGACTCTACTGTGCCCCCAGGACCCCTGCAACCCTCTGGAGCTCCCACCCCCAAGCCCACCAAGTGAGTGAGAACTTCTGAGACTCTCTCGGCCTCAATCCAACCCAGTCCAGCCTGGGTGAGTGTGTGGGAGAGCTTCTGTGCTCCCCAGTGCTCCCTGGGCCAGAAGCACAACAAAGGGGCACCACAGGCTCACAGTTATACCAGAGGGGCACAACAGGTTCACTTCCAAGGATTGCAGCAAAAAGGAACTGAACACAACAGCTAGACCCAGGCCAGGCATAACTGGATTAACTGAAACTTAATAGATCTGCACCCAAATTCAATTAGGTGCTAAGGTTATAACTGCACCAAAGCTCTACACCAAAGGTCAGATGTCAGTGCTATACAAAATTCCAAAGACAAGGAGCAAAATGAAATTTGAGGCCTCGAGCCCACCCATGACAAGGGCAGAGGACACTAGCCTAGCTGAAATGAATGAATTAACATCATCAGAAGCAAAGAAACAACAGCAGAAAGCCATAGAGGACCTCAGAACAGAATTAATTTCTGAAATAAAAAAAGAAATTTCTGAATACATCTTGCACACATAAGATTTTAATAACTTTTCAAAATGATGAGAAGATATTGTATATATATATATATATATATATATATATATATATATATATATATATATATATATATATTAGATTGGACTAATAGTGATCCACCTGTTGACATCCTCCCAAGATCTGGGATTTCAGGTGCGCACCACCACACCCAGTCTCAGCTGCTACCTCAGCACACCACAGGGGTGGAGCCAGCAGGGCAGGGCCAGGGATCGGATCCCCAGCCCACGTGCCTGCTTGCAGGTGCTTTAATCCACTGAACTATTTGGCCAGCCCTTAAAATATTTTTAAAGAAGCAAATTTATGAGCAAGGGTTTTCTGAATGCTTCTTGTATTCAGTGATCATTTATACTGAAGGTCAAACATCCTGGCACCATTGAAAATCCCCAATAGGATTCTAGTGGGCAGAAAATGAGAAAGATGAGATTTAAAGACAGGGAAAGTAATAATTTGTGTGAATATTGCATATAAACTTCATGTTTGCAGTTTGATGCTTCAGAAACAAGAATTATTTTTCAATCCAAGAGAAATGTTTTATAGACAGAAATGAAAAGAAGATTTAAAAAGAAATGACATAATAATACTCTATACAATTTACACTGCATGGTTTTTTTGTATGTTAGCATGGAAAGCTTTTTTTTTTTAATAGGAACAGTGCCTGTAAATATTATTAACAATTTCACTGTAAGTAGAAAACAGGCAGATCACAAATAGACTGAAAATAAGTAGGAAGAGGAGGCCTTGTTTGACCACATGGAGAAGTGGAGAGGCTGACATCTAAAGCAGCACCAGACACTCAGGGAAAGTTGCGCCAAGTGCACGGAATGATATAAAGAAGACTGATGTAAAACAACGAGCTTCTCCTGCTCCTGCAAATAAATAAATAAACAAACAAACTGGAATGACCCGGAAGCATTTTATTTTAGATCCTGTGTTAAACAGATCCTAGAGAATCCAAGATGTAAAATAATTTGCTTCTGGATTGTATGGATGTTAGTAGAACATGGGCAATTGGGATCTCTAAGCAGAGGGCATTGGCAGGCTTCTAAGATACTCAGACTTACCAGTTCACCACAGAACGCGTCACCAGAGACGGAGCTCTTTCCAGCTTCAGTAGTGCACAATGTCAACTTGTCTCATTAAATGACAGTGATTGCTGAATGTCTCTCAGTTGGGTTTCCGTCTTATGAAAGAGAACAGTTATTATGTGCCTGAGGAAGCAGCCCCTGGTAAAGGTTCTGTCAAAAACAATTATTTTTATTTCCCTGTTCAAAATACTTCTTTCTCAATCATAGCACAATGAACAAAAGAAACATCTAAGAAACTGGGATTATTCCAAGCTTCTGCTTTCTATTTCTAATCCTCATCTACTTGTACACAGTGCTGCTGAGGTTTGATTCTCAGTTGTCAGAATCTACCACCACCATAGCCAATTCCCAGGACTCATATCACCTACCCTGCCTTCTACAAACACCTGTACCATGGCCTTTGATGAGCAGCAGACATTACTGACATTTGGAGAAAAGGATGGTGTTAAAACTCAGCAGAAAAAAATTAAAAGCTGCATATTAAAGTTCCTAGCATGCTCTGCATCATATATATGAAGGCAGACCTTCAGCTCCTACTCAGTGGTTCTTATCCCCATTGCTACCATCTCTCCCAAGTTTATTTTGCCTTTTCTTTCTCCCATATTCCAAAAAATTTATATCTATGAAAATAAAATAGCTCAGTTACATATTGTCTCTTTAAAACTCTAACCCTTGGGGGCTCTTCTTTTACCCTTAAAGCCCTTAGCTAAGAAGTTAATACATAATTCCTTTTCTAAAGTAAAACACAAATACTCTGCTGCTCTTTGATATAATGACCATTTTTTTCTTCAGCATGAAGCAATTTACAAAGTATCGAGCAAACAGCAGGCACTGCTATTGGTTACCAGTGTTTTCAGCCCTGCAGTAGGCAGCAAGAGTTCTCTGTGTGTTTGATATCTTCTGGATTCCACAGTTCATCTTCTATCATACATGAGCTCCTCCAACCATGCCTGGCAGTGGGGAAGAATTCTGTGGCCTTCACTTCTGGTGGTCTCTTGAAGTACTTCCCACACTCAATAGCAGTGATTTACTCCCTGTGCATTCTTATACCCAGACACTGGCCTCTGGGTTCTGCCTAAATATTCAAATGTTTTTGTTCCTGCTGGTGTCCAAACTCATAAATCTCCACACTCAGACTCATGACAAAGCAATGTTTGGGATCCTAACTCAAGGGTTCACAGATTCAAGGGTGCACAAAGACTTCACTTCCTTGAAGGTGGAGCTCAGTTCAGCCTTTCTGTCCATGTTCTTTCTTCCTTCTGAATTCATGGAGATGAGTTCATGGGTTTCCCTGAGGCCCGGTGTGATGATTAACCTTAACTATCAATTTCGTTGGCTTGAGAATTGCCTATATGATCAGTAAAGAACTCTCCTGGGTGTGCTTGGGGGCATAGAGATGCGAGCTTGGAGGTTACCGGCCCCCTTCTCTGTGCTCCTCCCCTTGCTTGGCTCCCAGCTGCCATTAGGTGAGCAGTTTCCCTCCACCACGCTCTTCTGCCAGCCATGAGAGCCAGCATCTGTCTTGGAGCCTGAAGCCCCTGAACCTGAGAGTCAAATTAAACTTCCCCTCATTTAAAGATACAGCTATCAGCTATTTTGTTGCAGCAGCAGCAACATTAACAACAAAAAGTTAACTAATAGCCCTTGGGAAGGCTCTCCTGTTGTCTTTTGAGAAGCCCAGCTACTGCCTAAGATCCACTGCACTCTAGAGCCCAGAATTCTAAAGGGCTCCTCAAGTCCAGACTCTCACTCACCAGAAATCGCAGTAGCAACATTTAATTTAACAAGTTTTTCCCAAAGTGTTCTTGAAAATACCAAGTTGTTATCATGCACCACCTAATTTAATAAACTTCAGAATCCCATGAGGGATGGAATTTTATTATATCCATTTTACAGGTGAGATAACTAAGATCACAGAACTAATACTTGCCCCAAGATCACAAAACTATTGGGTGCCAAAGTAAAGTCCGAGTGCACTGGCTACTTGGCAGACTGACCCTGAAATCACCTCTCTGACAAGCCCTAATCAGTCTCTGGAGCCTTCCTCTTGTCATTAAGCAATGTGCTTTATAGGCCACTCTCACACGCTCCCTCTAGACAAAAGCCTGGTGGATGAAACAGGTGACCCAGTGCAGAGAAGTTTGCAGACAATGCTAAGTAGAAAAAGTGCCCCTTCAGCCACTTACACAGAAAATTTCACTTAAGGCTACGGAAGATACTCTGCAACCCTAGAGTGAGCCGAGCTGTTCAACACAGACCCTGAAGAATCAGGGTCAACCCGTCTATTCATTACTGTCATCACTCCACTTTCCTCTAAGAAGCCCTCAGACTCCCAAAGTACCAGAGCCAGCTTCTAGCCTGCTTGCTGAAATAACTACATCCCAAAATATTTACTGATATCATTTGAGGTTTCAGTTGAATCTTGAAGCTTATGGAGCTAATTTCCAAATCTCCAGTAAGAGTAACGAAGGCAACTGGCACATCCGGTCTCACCCTGTAACACACTGGCCAGCCCAGTCAAAGGATCCTTAACATTTCTTAGGTGTATTACAGGTACATGGAGCACCTTCATTATGAAACCCAGGGCTAGTGTCACCCAGACTCTGAGTTCTACTTGGGAGTTGCATGCCCCAGGAACTTCTGCACAGGTCCTGCAGCTGTGCAACCTTACTGTTGGAGGTTTTAGCCGATTGCTCTGGGCCCACATTTCTGGGATGGGCATTCTGGAGCACAGTGAAGCTTCTCTCCAGCTCTGTCAAAGTTTTCCACTCGAGCGTGCAGTCGCCATTTAAAACTGATGATAGCTTTTGTCCTAGTTATTCCTCTTCTTACCTTCCTGGGAGAGGCTGACATTTCCAGTTTATCTTAACTGCAGAGATAGTGTAATATTTCTATTTTGTTTTGCCTATAGTGCTGATTTCAGCTGAATGGTAGTACTTACATTTATTCTTCCTTTTTGTTTCAGATTGCATGTATATCATTTTATTTGTTCATGAACCTCTCTCTTTTCTTGCTAACTTTCAGTTATCCCTCTGAATGTTTTCCTTCTTAAATATGTGTGTATGTATATACATATATATATGTGTGTATGTGTGTGTCTGTGTGTGTCTGTGTGTGTGTGATATAAATAATCAACTCCTTCATAGGTTATTTAATAATTTCCTCTCTCATAAGAGGCTCCAATTATTTTCTGCATTGATAAAAGTTTTCAGATATATGCATCTCCGGTTAACTATGAACTCATATCATTTTAAGGTTGTACAAAGGAAACAGCAATAGTGAGTTACTTTTCAAATAAGGGCTAGCATTTTTTTCAGACCATCAAGTATAGAAAGGCTATCAGAAGTTACATGCTGCTTATTAATATCTAATAGCTTATGATACTGCCACAAGCAGAAACAAAAATTAGCAACTTCACTTTGACAGTGACATAAACACCTGTCTGGCTAGTGAATTTCTTGCCAAGTACATGTTTCAAAAGTGAGAGCAATGTCACCTTTAACATAATTTTTTTTCCTAGAATGCTAGTTACATCAAGGGAAGTAAGATCTGCGAATAGCATAAATGAAAAATTACTAAAGCTATGTCACTGAGCACATTGAAATGGTATATAATGTGTCACTTTGGTATACCACATTATATTTCTCATCTGTTTCATGAATAAATGTAGTTCTAACACCCATAAAAATTTCACAAGAATCTATGAGTCCATTAATTCATGTAATTTTCTCCAAGCAAAATAAAATATGCTATTTTTTCTAATCTCAAGAATAAAAAGCACCCAAACAATACACAGGTTCATCTTTTGACTAATCATCAAGTTCTCCAAGTTGTTACACAAAAACACTAAAAAAAACAGAATTCTTTAGGACAACATATATAAGTATCATGCAAACTGAAACATGATATAACACATACTAAAATGCAGGAAATATTTTAAGATAATATTCAGTGAAAATCCCATTATCTATAAATTGGAGCTCTGACATTAGACAACAATGTTCTTGTATTTTCCTCCTAGGTTGATTGAAATATAATTGACAAATAAAATTTATAAATACTTAAAGTGCACAATGTTGTAAATTAACATACATATAGTCACTATTATCAACCTAATTGATATACCACTACTGTGCAATAATTACTACATGTTTTATAAACTGAGAAAGTATTTAAGATGGGCATTCAATAAATTTCAAATACATATTATTTTCTGTAACTAGTATGTAATATATATAATAAATGTATATATAACATATACAGAAAAAATATATATATTAAAATATCACATTTTAGGCCGGGCGTGGTGGCACATGCCTGTAATCCCAGCACTCGGGAGGATGAGACAGGAGGATTGTTGTGAGTTCGAGACCAGCTTGAGCTACAAAGTGAGCTTAAGGCCAGCCTGAACTGTATAGTGAGACCCTGTCTCAAAAAGACAAAAAAAAATAAAAATAAAATAAAATAAAATATCACATTTTATTTATCTGTTCATCTATCCATGGACACTTTACTTGATTCCATGCCTTAGCATTGTGTATAATGTTGCAGTGGACATGGAAACACACCTACCTCTTCAAGATATTAATATCATACCCTTTAGCAATAAACTCAGGTGCAAGATTGCAGGACCAGAGGATGGCTCTATTTTTCTTTCTTTCATGAACACACTCTGTTTTCTGTCTTAATTCATAGTCCCACCAGAAGCACATGGTTACCTCCGCCCCACATCATTCTCAGAACTTGTTAAGCTTCATCTTTTTGGTAGTTTCATGTCTGACAAGTGTGGGATGATAGCTCATTCTTATTTTATTTTTTTGGAAGATTAGTGATGTT
Organism: Ctenomys sociabilis; assembly: GCA_004027165.1. Taxonomy (NCBI): domain Eukaryota; kingdom Metazoa; phylum Chordata; class Mammalia; order Rodentia; family Ctenomyidae; genus Ctenomys; species Ctenomys sociabilis. The sequence goes on from PVKA01007659.1 coordinate 15,639, forward strand.
GAGCACTGTTTTCATGTACATGTTGGTCATCACTATGCCTTCTTTTTGAGAAATGTGCACTCAAATATTTTGCTCATTTTTAATTAGGTTATTGCCTTTTTGATATTGAATTGTCTGAGTTCCTAATGTCTTTGGATATTAATCTCTCATTAGATACATGTTTTGCAAATATTTTATACAATTTCATAAGTTTTTCTATACTTGGTTGATTGTGTCCTTTGATATCCAGAAGCTATTTATTTATTTATTTATTTATTTACAGAACTGGGGATTGAACTCACACCCTTGTGCTTGCCAGGCAAACACTTATTCTATTGAGCCATCTCCCGAGCCCCAGAAGCTTTTATTTTGACCCAAAATTTTAAGAAGCACTGGCACTAAAAATCCAAGCACTACTAGTTATGGATAAAGAGTAACTCCAAGGCTTGTATGCCTCCCAAATGCCAAATGCTAACACATAAACAACACTTCCTTGGCTCTGTACTTGTCCCCACCTCACTGTAGTGGGAGCTCGGGGCAGGGCAGGAAGTTCCTCCTTGTATACACTGCTGATCTCCACTTTCCCTTGCCATCGTCTTCCCTCAAACACACAGATGAATACGCATGTATTCTAAGAGAATAATTTTGGCCTGCCCTTCCTCCACTTCCAAATTTCCTATGTGAAAAGGAGAGCAGATATTTCTAACTACTCCAAGTTTCAATTAGAACTTTTTGATTGCCAAAAAGGCACATCCTGGGCAGTATTTGCTATACAACCACAGCTTCCATGTATGAATCCTGCTGTGAAGGGAATGTCATGTGCTCCCTGTAACAGTAGATGACACATGCATCCCCATATATCCTTTCTTGGAATGAAATCTCCAAGATGTTTCCATGTCAACACTAAAATTTGCCCTCTAGAGTCTTGTTTTAAAGCAAGACTTCAGAAATCTGAGATGTCTGGCCTACCTTGAGGTTGCTCCATTCTAAAGAGCTGCTACTTCCACAAACATTTTTCACTATAGGTAGGCTAGCCATTTGGAATTTTGTGTCATATTTCTGCAGACATAATTCATAGTGATCTCTGAAAAAAATTCCAATTTCTTTTCATTTCACAAAAAATGTTATGACCTAACTCTAAATGATCCTTTGCTCAGTAAGCAGCACATCTTCAGATTCCCTGTGAATGTGTTACTAAAGGAGAATGCAGTTAAACACCCAGCTAATTATAAAGAGGAGTAAATCTCTAAACACTGAGCCTTAAATATAATAAAAAGAACAACTTAACAATCGCACAGAAAACTGCTCTCTCTGCAAAATAATAACATATTAGTTTACTCCAGGAAATGCACCTCAGTGCTTGTTATCATGATGATGATCTTGATGTTTATTTACAGACTGTGTTAAGCATTAGTAAAGAATATTATACGAACAATATTATTATTGTTCAGGTGCAATATGTGGGTCTTACTCAAGTAGAGGTGCTCAAAGAAATAAGAGACTTACAAAAATGCCTATTGATTTCAGTTAAACAAGAGCATGACTGTTATTTTCCAACAACATATTTATTTTTCTTAGTTACTTCCATGTTGTTCAGAATCCAAAATCTTTTCCAAACATTACTGACTTCTCCCCTTCAGAGACTGTAGCATAAAGATTTGGCCTCACATTCCATTACATTCCAGAGGGATCCTGCTCTTTATGCAAGGCTGGCTAATAACCCAATCTGCACCTTGCACCAGTTCAGTTTCTGGGCACTCCCTTTGCCTTCTCCAGTTATGACAGAACTGCTGTACATTCTGATTCTGTCCCCTCAGAGCAGCAGCAGTTGTCAACACCGCCTCCCCTCCCAGCAAGTAGAGCTCATTTGGCTCAACTGATCAAATCTACGGTTTAAAGTTCCATTTAAACCCATTAGCTTTGCTATAAGTCATGTCAATATACTACTGTTAAGTTACTATTAAGCCCCTGCCTGGAAAAACTCAAGAAAATGATTATGGGTAGAGTAAGTAGAAAGGATAAAATATTCTGTGAACCAGAATGTATTCTTTCATCAACTAACTCAGTTAAGCAGTGGCAAAGTATAAAGGATGACCACTGTCGACTACCTAGTCTTCTGGTTTTCAACCATCTCCCAGCATCTCCCGCTGCATTTTCATTCTCCATTGAGAGTCTAGTGCTAAAAGCGTCCAGATTTTCATCGCAGCCTATCCGCTCCCTCCTATCCCTCCTTCTCTACTTCCTCCCAAGTCCTGGCTTGTCAAGGATCTGAGCTAGGACAGAAGTGGCTATACTACCAACTTTTCCAAACTGCAGACTCAGACAACAGCTGAATAAGCACATGCTTTCAAAGGGTAATGAGGGGATGTTTGAAAGGAAAGTTATGGGAACAGTTTGCAGGATATTCCTTTCCTTGAGGGTAAACTGTTGTTATCCTGGTGCCTGATTTTATTTTCTAATCCACTTCGCTCTTCTGTACTGTGTGTTCTAGGGACTAGTGATTTCTTTTCAAATTACCCTAAAGTAAATGACACTGAGAACAATACAAATCTAGAACTGCTAGAACATAGACCTCTTAAGAAACATTTTTCATAGAACATGAAGTGAAAAGCAGGCCTGATAACTGACTTAGTACGCAAACAGCGGAACCTAAGAAGTGATGTCCTCCCACCCCGAGCCTGAGTCATGCCTTAGGCCCATAGCTGGCTAAACACAACCTCTTGCCACATTCTCAAGCATCTTCCTTATGTTCTGCCAGCTGGAGCTTCCCTCTGCTCTCCTGGAAACCATTAAGCAGGTTGGCCAGTGCTCCATTGTGTGGAGGGAAGAACAATCACCAAACACCTATTTCACAGCCTTTCTTCAGTAAACCTTGGATTTGCTTCCTTCCTGTACTTTGGTATGCTCATAAAGAGCCCATCTCCACGTTTTTGTTGTTGTTCCAAACACTATATGTTAGTCTCATCATCCTTTGTCTATAGCAGACCTAGAGCTAGTTCAGATTACTTTAACAAGAGATTCAATGGATAATCAATACATAATTTCCACAAACAAGAAAAAATACCTTTATCAGTATTGAAATGCCACTCCATTTTTTTGGCATGGCACTTTATCACTGTAAAAGTGCACTGGCAGGTGTTCTTGGATCATTTTGGTCTCAAAGAAAACCTATATGACATAACTAAGTCATTATGATGTCATCCATACAACTGGTGAGGAAATTTAAGCTCACGGGAGTGAAGTGTTCTATCTGTGTTTACACTGCTAAGTGAAAGAACCAGGTCTAGAAACCATATCTCCATTCAAGAAAGTGAAAGAAGCCAAATAGAAAATAGGCATTGGAGATCAAAGGCAATGTAAACATAAGCATTTAAGGATAGGTCTAGGTAGGGTTCCTGGGGGGTTTAGTGAGATATATGTCACTTTCATATCTATGCCTTAGATAGATAGATGATAGATAGATAGATAGATACATAGATAGATAGATAGATAGATAGATAGATAGATAGATAGATAGATGATAGATAGATGATAGATTCTTGATAATATAATGCAAACTTTTCCTTACATCATTTTTATTAAAAACTAAACAACAGTTCTCTGTTCCCACTTTAGGAAGTGGCCAACTTGATCCTTTTCTTGTGACTGAGGAGGGAGGAAGTTGCTTTACTTTAAACATTTGCTTTGCTGCTCAGAAGGTCATGGATGTGGGGGTCCTCAGGACCTTGTGCAGACACTGAGTTCAGGGAGAATCATCAATCACAGAGATGCCCAGCCTTGGATGCTCCCTTGCTGGGACATGTGACCTGGGCCCAGCTGGAGCCTGCAACACTGGCCAGGCCTTTCTGGGTCTGGCCTAGAGATGCCCACACTCCCACAGGCTCCTGGCCGGCCCTTGCAACTGTTTCATTTACCGTTTGGGACAATTCTCCACAGGGCTCAGGAAAGCACATGCTGCTGCCGCACTCGGCTCTGCTTCCCCTTCCAAGCCGTAATGAGGTGAGATAATGGATGCGGGAAAGTGTGCAAATGCAAATCAGGACAGAACATATGCTTCAGGTGCCTCTGCAGACACCGAGCCAGGACGGGAGAGCAGAGAAAGTGCCCCAGCAATGCTTGTGGACTGGAGCTCCTCCCACTCCTCTAAAGGATACCACACAAAGCTATAAGGCTTCTGCTTCCTGACCCCTTTGCAGTCCTGGCACAGAGGAAAAAGAGCCAATTTTAACAGCTTCTCAGGATTGCCTTTTTTTCTCATTTGTCTTTACCCCACAGCACAAAACTAAGCCATCAAGGAGGACTGAGGAAGAGAAACTTGGCACTAGTACCCTCCATTTTGCTTCTGCAAACATCTCAGCATCACTCTACACATAGAGAGGTCAGGCCTGGGCTGAAGAAAGCATGCAGCCGAGATCCACTGGACCTCCCAGCCAAGGCTTCAGGCTCCAGCGAATTGGCTTGGGCAGCCCAGGCAAAGGGCCAGGCAGAGCTGGGCCTGCTGCCCGAGCCATTGCGTCAGTGGGCTCAGCAGGCTGCACTGCTGGCCAGGGAAGTCTCCGCTTTCCGGAGCATGGGGGATGAGAAGCTGGCATGGCACTCTTTCACCAGCCTAATGCCCTGCCTAGGGAGCTTTCGACAGGTTCTTTCCAAGCTCACTGGAGATTCTTAACAAGAAAATGAAAGGGAACAAGCAACTCCCTAGGCTGCCTGCCCTGGGCCTCATTCTTCCTCAAGCCAAGAGTTTCAGAGCTATCAGCAGCATTCACATGGAGGAAACAAAGAAATGCCAGTCAAGTACATAGCAAATATCTCTGTATGCTTCAATATCCCTCTACTTTTGCAGATTACAAAGTTAGACCTGCCAGGCCCTAAGACACGTGATCTTTCCATTGTACAACAAGACATTTCATTCATTTCACATCTCCTGGGGATGGTCATGACCTTTGTCAACCGAGGACTCTGTGAACAAATTCCCTGAGACCATCAGCACAAGTGTGATTCTGATCCCTACTAATGCTCCTCTTGCCACTTCACAGATCTCACGTGTTCTGAAAAGTGACCTCTGGATTTCTCTCATCCCTTCAACAGGACGTGATCCCATATTAGTCTTTAGGAAACAGAATGACAATGGTAACAAGCTTGACCTCATAAGTAACAAACTTTTTAAGAGGTAACCCTGTTCATCTGGAACTCTCAGAAAAGGAAGAGGGGAGTACAGTTGACTCTGCATCCAGGCTTCAAACCCCAAACCTCTCATCAGCTTGAAGAGCTAAGTTGAATTGCTTACCTGCAAAAGCTAGAGAACCCTTAGCTTTGCGTCCCTCCTCCATGAATTGGAGTGCTAATTGCATCATCCCTGAGGGGCTATCAGGAGCATTAAACCTATGAGGAGGTGGATCCTGGAGGCAGACTGCTTCTGTCATCCCCAGTCTACTACCTACCTGGTGTACAACCAACCATGGGCACATCATCTAACCACTCTACTCTCAAATATAAAAGTAAATTAATCATTGTGCTTACATAAAAGGTTGTTATGAAGACTATGAGTAAACATTTCTAAGTATTCAGAACAGTATTGACTCAAAATGATGCATGAATTGAAATCAAAATAAGTGAACAACGCCACCAAATACATTTGTGACACTTAGCAAGAGATCTACAAAAGCAGCCATATTTATGAGAAACCAGCAAAGATTCGGGTGTCCAGCCCTCCCTCCTCCCTCTAAGCAAAAGTCACTGCTTTGGTTGTTAGTTGAGCCACCTTCCTTTTGGAATGGTGAGTCAACAGGCAATTCTCCTGTGTATGGTGTGCACACAGACAGTAGCACAATCGAAGAGCTCTGGTTCCAGACACCATTCCCCTGGGTCTAATAGTCACTGAATTAGCCCACCTCCTTCCCTCCTCTGCCATACCATCAGTGACCCTGTCCTGGGGCAGCCGCTCTTCTAGACTAATATACAGGAAGAGACCAGCAACAACAGCAAGAGCGTCCTCTGGACTCCTGTGCCCACTGGCTCTGCTTGAAACTCAGCTGACTTCCCATCAGAGAGAAGGTAATTGACCCCCATGGCAACTTTAATGACTTGTAAAATTATTTGATATAATGCCTAGACACAAATACGTTTATTTTGCTAAGAGTTCACAATGAAAGAATAGGTTATGATCCTATGGTCTGATTTGCTAAATAAGAAATGATTGGGGACAGATGTTGTGGCTCACTCTAAACACTACATTGCCAAAAGCCAACCAGCATGTCTGTAAACATACTTTCAATAGATTGAGCCCTAGTATTTGTGGGTCCCCAGGCAAAAATACAAATGGAATTGCACTGTTAAATGAATATGTGCTACCTTCCTATCTTAAGAATGAGATGATGAACCGTAGAAGGCCAGGTTCACACTTAGACTGCCAAGATTTCTTAGAATCTTGTACAGAAATAAAGTTGCACTGCATGATCTTTGGTCCCCACACTCTTCCAGGGGCTTCATATGCTATCATGAACACCACAAACCATGCATCCAAGCTCCATCCTTCAATTGGCCAAACTTCAGCCATCTCTCAGAGTTCAGGATTAGACACTGGCCTGTTCCCTCCTCACAGGGAGAGACCCACCTGACACAACATAGGCGGCTCTTTGTATGGAAAATTCCAGGGACCTAGGCATGAGGAAGTTCACTCAACCTTCAAACTCACTGCCAAGAGTTCTAATCCAGGTGACTAGATTAGGAATCTGTGAGGTACAGGGCCACCCTTGCTCATCTGTGTCTGAGAGCTAATCATTGCAAATTCAAAATGTTGCATGACCCTAGGAAACGTGTACACTACATGAGTGTGTCTACCATATTACCTCAAATTTCTATCAGTCTACTTTAGGACACTTACTCAAACCTGGAATCCTTCTGCCTCTCTTCCATAGCACTCCCAATGATTCTACATGATTTGAAGCTCAACATCACCAGGCCTTGAGAAATCTATAGTGTCAAGACTGTGGGGTTGGAACCAGATATGATAGCACATGCCTGTAATATTAGCACTCGGGAGGCTGGGACAGGAGAATCGCTGAGACTTTGAGACCAGCCTGAGGCTACAAAAGTGAGCACAAGGACAGCCCAAACTGCATAGTTAGACCCTGTCTGAAAAAAAAAAAAAAAAAAAAAGACTGTAGGGTCTTTGACAGTGCTATGGCCTATGGGAACCTATTTTAAAGCATCTACCTCCCACATCTCTTTCAATAGAACATTGTTCTAGAAGATTTTATTCCTATCTTGTTTCCTGTAGCCCCTGAGAATCAGGGCCCTGAACTTCTGACCCCGCATTAGCTACTAATCAGCTTTTGTTAGTGTACATTGCCCATTTTTCTGACTCTTGCTCTTTTTGGTGGTGTTGTTTCCTTTTATATTTTTCTAAAAGGACAAGTTATAGAAACACATAGTAAAGACTGAAAAGCTGCTTATTCCTGGTAAGGTGGACCATGGCATACATAATGTAAGCTTGGACTTTCCACTCTTAGCTGCATCTACTGGTCACACAGACCACTCAACAAATACACTTCTAGGAAACCATCTTTCTGTCTGAAAGTGCTTTCTCCTGTAAAACAGAGCACTTCTATTTGACCATTTATTCCAATGATGTTTAATGTCCCATTTCTTCACTTTAGTTTTCACATCTGAACAATGAAGTAATGGACTAAAACAGCAGTTACCAGCCTTTTTGTCTCAAGATCCCATTATATTCTGTAGAATTCTTGAAAAGCACCCCCCACCCAAAACCTTTGTCCATTTGGGCTGCCTGCCTCAATACTTAGCATGGGTGTGTTTGCCAAAAATCTCATCTTTGCTTACTAATATTTTTACAATTTTTTTTACCAGTTAACAGAGTTACTTATTTTATTAAAAAGAAAGAAAAGAAAGAAAGAAAAGAAAAGAAAGAAAGAAAGAAAGAAAGAAAGAAAGAAAGAAAGAAAGAAAGAAAGAAAGAAATCTGCCTGCTTTCAAAGTCGGAATCTTATTACTCGTCAATCATTCTTTCAAATGAAAATACTATGCCAGTAGGAAACTAGCTAGTTTAGCTTGCAGCAGAAATATCCATAGATGTCCTTTACCTAGAGGCAATCATACTTCAGTGCACTGGAGATAAAATAGCAAGATATATGCACTTAAGGGTAGTGTTTTCATAAAATTAATAATTTGCACTGCTTTTGCAAGGACATTTTAAATAACACTGAATTTTTTTTAATTGGATGTGACCATAAAGAGTATAATCCATGACTACTGGTTTAGTATCAATGCTTTACACATGCTAAAGTGTACATATTTATTGATTATGGTTCTCTGAAGGAACAGAATCACTAGAAGAAAAAAACCATGTGTGTGTGTGCGCACACGAGCGTGTGAGCCACAGTGGTCATCCACATGATGGACAACTGAAGAACCAATATCTGTTTAGTCCAAGAAGCTGGAAGCCTTAGACCAAGAGAAATCAAAGATGCAGTACCTGCCTAAGACAGAAGATCTTCCTGAAGAGTTGCTTGGGTGAGTTTGCCCTGAAAGACAGAGGAAGTGAAAGGCAGTGTCCATAGGGAACATCAGCAGATAAAACAAAACATTCATTCAAGCAAAACAGACTTTTTAAAATGCAAGCCAGCTTCCTCCTTCTTCCCTTTTATTCCATCTAGAATTTAAAAAAATCATGCTTCCCATAAGCACAGTGGGTCTTGCCTCCTCAGTCTGTAGGCCTACCTGCTGAGTATCTCAGGAAACACTCGACAGATGCACCTAATATGTGCTTGGCAATCAAGATTAACTTTCACCAGCAGTTTGACCCTCCTACATTTGTACACTATTGACACATATGTCAGCAAAAGGAAAAAAAGCAACTAATGTGTAGTACCATAGACTTCCGGCGACAAGGGTCTTGGCAACTTTCAAGGGTCCATAAACTACATAGACTGGATCACAGGTTGAGTCACTTCTAGTCTTAGCACTGTATGATTTGGATACTTGTTTACTATTTGATTCTAATCTTATCATGAGTCTTACTCCTCTCCCTTGCAATTATTTTCTCTCAAATCTAATGTACAGAAGCCTTCTTGCTTTACTTGGAGTTTGTTGCTTCCTCATCTCTCTACACTCAGTTCTTCTGATTAAAATAATTGTTTTGCACAGTCATTTCCACATTCTTCTGTGTTCATTCACTCATCCATTGATCAATAGCATTTGGTGAAACTACTGCCTGGCTGTCATAGCTCTAATCAGTGAGGTGTGATGATAAGACACTCAGCTCTTCTCCTAAAGAGTCCCTTGTCTCTCAGCAGAAATGTGGATGTCAATAGAAGACTACAATGAAGTGCATTAAGGCTCCAAAAGATACGAGACCCATGAAAATTGCAATGTATACAGGCAACTGGAGGGTAAAGGCTGCATGTCTGAGTCCACTTCACCACACACAAGAATCTAGACTGCTATTTAGAGATTTTCCTGGCTAGTGTCTGTACATAACAAATGGAATGATACCTAGAGAATGTTTATAGTTCAGTACTTTAGGAAGATGAGAAAAGGAGTCTTTAAAAGGAATTGTCCTCACAGTTGATAACAACCCTACCAGAACATTAGAATTACATTGTATGCTTTTTTTTTTTTTTTTTTTTTTTTTTTTTTTTTTTTTTTTTTTTTTTTTTTTGTCTTTTTTGAGACAGGGTCTCGCTATGCAGTTCAGGCTGGCTTTAAGCTCACTTTGTAGCTCAGGCTGGTCTCGAACTCACAACAATCCTCCTGCCTCAGCCTCCCGAGTACTGGGATTACAAGCATGCGCCACCACGCCCGGCAGAATTACATTGTATGCTTTTTTAAAAATACTGTTTAAATTCTTTGATTTAAACAAGTGATTCAGATTTAATTGATGCAGGGCAGATTCAAGATATCAGTCTCTTTTTAAATTTTTTGCTGAAGCCAGAGTTGAGAACCACTGCTCCATAATGAATTTATATAAAATGTTATTTGTTAAGGAATATCAGCCTATGTCACCAATAAACTAAAAATTTCACTAGCAAAATTTAAGTTACACCTAAGTAGCCAGGAGCTATCCTCACAAGTGTTGGCTCAGGGTTGCAGGGTCATGCAAAGCTGTTCTAACTATGTTTAGTGTATAGCCTCTAAGTTCATTGAAGGAGGAAGGGAAAGAATGCTGATGCACATGGGAGGTCTTATGGACCCAGGCCTGAGAAACACAGATGTATTCTTTGCATATTTGAGGGAAAGAACCGACTCATTTGGCCAAATTTACTTGCAAAGAAAACTGGGAAATTTGGTTTAGTTTTGTGCCTAGGGAAAAAAAAGAAAGAAATTTGTGAAAAATCATCTCTACTACTCCATGCTTACAACTAAATAACTTAAAGTATATAGATGTTGCCTTAAATTAGTGGCAGAGAATAAATAAAACAAGGTAAGAATAGGACCTGCAAACTTTAATACATGTAAATTGATCATAATGGGTGTGCCTTATTTGATTTTGCTTCTAAGGAAAAAAATGAAAATTTACGAAACAATTAGAAGATTGAGCCATTCTCTTGCACCATGGGGACCAGTGCAGAAGTGCTCAGTATTCTGGGTTAACCAGAGGAATCCAGCTTTCTGGCCCATCACCCTTTATGAAGTGAGGCACCTGGAACCTGGCAATTAGCCTGGCTAGAGGCACACAAGGTAAATCCACACTAACAAAGGGGAAAACTTTGCATACGAACTCGAAATTTACAATTTATTCTCTTATATATAACTGTAGACTTTGGTCCTATGATTCAAGGTACAAAACCAATAGTTATCAAAGTTTGTTGATTTCTAAATTTTGCTTGACATTATTATTATTGCTAATTGTACTACTGTGGCTAGTATTTCATACCTATTTTAACCACTGTCTCCCATGGATAATAACATTGGGAAATCAAAGGATGGGAAAAAAATACTCCATCCATCAGGAACTCAGAAAAAAAGCAAGGGTAACTATTATGTTCATAGACAGTGTGAGCTCACACCAAGAATGATCCAAGGAGATAAAAGTCACTATGTAGTCGCTAGGGGAAAAATTCCAGAGGAAGAGATAGCAATCATAAATGTATATGCACCAAACATAGGAACATCTAACTCTATAAGACAAATTTTAAAGGACATGAAAAATCAAATAACCAATAAAATAATCTTAACAGGGGACCTTAGCAACTTATTGTTTCAAAGAATCAGATAAACTAAATATAAATCAGCAAAGAGGTAGAAAAACTGAAACAAAAATTTGAACAAATGGACTTAGTAGAGACATAACAGAATGTTTCCTTAAACAGTATCAGAATACGTTCTTCTCACCTGCATGTGAGACATTTTGTACAGTAGACTACATACTACACCATAGAAAATGCTTAAGCAAATACAAAGGAATTGAAATTATCTCATGTATATTATCTGACCATAGTGCAATGAAACTGGAAACTAACAGCAACATCACTATAAATATGCAGAAATTAAATAACAATCACACAGAAGAAATTAAATAATATCTGCAATCCAACAAAAATTCAAACAAAACTTACTGAAATTTGTGGGATGCAATTTCTCAGAGAGAAATTTATAGTGGTGAACTCTCACATTAGAAAAATAGAACAAAAATAAATAAATATCCTAATACTGTACCTCAAGCACCTAGCAAAAAAAGAGCAGATCAAGATGAAGAAGGAAAGAAATTATAGAACAGAGCAGAAATTAATGCAACTGAAACAAAGCATTAATAAATCAGAGTTGATTGTTCAAAAGACTAAATAAAATTGATAAAGTCCTAGTCAACCTCATCAAAAAAAGGAAATAAAAACACTCAAATTCAAGCAATAAGGAATAAAAAGGGTGAAATTACTACAGATTCTGTGGAAACTCAGAAGATCATCAATACCTTCTTCAAAAATCTTTATTCTCATAGGATAGAAAACACAAAAGAAATGGCCAACTTCTTCCTAGATATGCACTAATTACCAAGAGTGAATATAGAGGATATAAAAATTGTAATAACCCAATTGAAATTGAAAATATAACACAAAACTTACCAACAAAGAAAATCCCAAGTCCTGATGTATTCACAGCTGAATTCTACAAGAAATTTAGAAAATATTTAACAGCAATTCTTCACAAAGTGTACAGTGAAATTTAAAGGGAAGCAATTCTCCCTAACTCATTTCTGAAGGCAAGTCTTATGCTGATACCAAAACCAAAGAAAGGCATAGCCTAAAAAAAGAGAATTCTAGGCCAATCTTCTCCACAAATAGAGATGCAGAAATATTCAGCAAAATATCAGCAAATAGAATACATCAAATCATCAGAAATGGTTCAACATACACAAATCTATAAATTGAATACAATGTATCAACAGAGCCAAAGACAAAAACCATATGGTTATCTCTATAGACCCATTAAAAGCTTTTGACAAAGTCTAAAACTCATTCATGATAAACACTCTACAGAAAAAATAATTTTAAAAACTCTACAGAAAATTGGAATAGCTGATCTCGACCTGATCTGATAAAAGCCCTCAATGACAAACCAACAGCCAACATCATTCTAAATGGAAAAAACTAAAAGCCTTCACAAAATAAGGATACACACTGTCACCACTCCTATTCAATACTGTTCTAGAAATATTAGAATGAGCAATAAGAAAAGAAAGAAAATTAAAAATAATAAGAATTGGAAAGGACAGTCAGTGAGATAACTCAACAGACTGAGCACCTGCTTGGGCAAGCGCAGAGACCAGGGTTCAATCCTAGGCACCACATGCCATGCTAACCTCACCCTCAGGTGTGCTGAGCTAGTAAGCAAGTCTGGGTATGGTGGTGCATGCCTGTAATCTGGGGAGGCTTAAAGCAGGAGGATCACTAGGAGTCTAAGCTGCATAATGAGACCCTGGGCAAAACACATAAAGAAAAAAGAAAAAGAATTGGAAAGAAAGAAATGAACTATCTTATTTGCAGATAACACGATACTCTACAAAAAAGGCCCAGAAAACTACATCAAAAGACTCCTAGCACAAATAACCAAATTCAGTAATGTAGCAGGATATAGCATCAACACCGATAAATCAATAGCATTCTTCTGCACAGATAACAAACTCACTGAGAGAGAAATTAGAGAAACAACATCCTTCAAAATAGCATCTTAGGGGCTTGGCAGGTGACTCAGTAGAATAAGCATTTGCCTTGAAAGCACAAGGGCCTGAGTTCAATCCCCAGTTCAACCAGAAAAAAAAAAAATCTAATAAAGTAAAAACATCTATACAATGAAAATTACAATTCTTTGAAAAAATGGTAAAAGAGAATTTTACAAAATGGAAGGATATTCCCTACTCATGGACAGGAAGAACCAACATTCTGAAAATGGCTATACTCCAAAAATTACTATACCAGTCTAAAGTAGTCCCACTCAAACTACTATGACAATACCTCACAGATCTAAATAAACTATTCCTAAAATTTATCTGGAACTAGAAAAGACCTCAAATAGCAAGGGCAATCCTGGCCCACAAAGGCAAGGCAGGAGACATCACAGTCCCTGACTGGAAACTATACTACAAAGCTATAATGATAAAAACCATGTGGTACTAGAAAAACAAAAACAGATTTGAGGATCAGTGGAACAGGTCACAAGATATAGATACAACCACAAGCACATGCAGCCACCTTATCTTTGGCAAAGAGACCAAACACATTCACTGAAAGAAAGAGAGCCTCTTTAACAAAAGCTGCTGGAATAACTGGCACTACACATGGCAAAAACTAAAACTAGATCCAGGTAAATCACCATGCACCAAGCTAAATTCAAAATGGATTGAAGTTCTAAATGTCCTAAGTCTACTGGAAGAGAAGGTAGCCAGATTTCTTGAAGACAGAGAGTTCATGAATAAAAACCAAGCTGCATGGGAAATACTTCAAAGAATTAGCAGCTAGGATCTCATCTTGTTGAAAAGTTTTTGCATATTAAAAGAAATCACCAATAGAGTGAACAGAAAAGCCACAAAGTGGGAAATGATCTTAACTAACAGTCAGTCAGACAAAGGACTTCTATCTAGAATATATAACAGGCCCCCAAAGTTCAAAGACCCAATCCAAAAATGGGCATCTGAGATAAATACACTTCTCGTAGGAAAAATACAAATGGAAAATAAATATATGAAAATGTTCAATAGCACTGTTCATTCTAGCAATGCAAATTAAAACAACACTGAGATTCCATCTCACCCCAAAAAGGATGGCTGTCATAAAGAAATCAACTTCTGAGAAAAACAAACAAAAAAGGGCATGCAAATAAATGATCATTTTGTATCTGTATATTCAAAATAGTTAGGATAGACATACAGCTACTTTCTCTTAATTCAGTGAATAGAAATACTTGTTTCAATAGCATTTGCATACAGAATATCATGTCTGCATCTTGTAACCACTAAGACAACAATGTGCAATGTATTAATTATTGAAACTTCCCTACTACTAATCAGTTTTGAAACTGTCTCATTGCTAGTTGTCTCTCAATAAAATTGTTTAAAAATAAAATAAAAAGAAATCAACTAAATAAGAAATACTGGAGAGGCTATGGGGAAAGAGGAACACTTCACTATTAGTGGGAGTGTAGACTGGTACAGTATCTGTGGAAATCAGTGTATAGACTCCTCAAAAAATTAAGATTAAAAGTCCAGTTCGGCCCAGTTATTTCCCTCTTAGATATTTTTCCAGATGAACTGAAAGCATCATACCACAATAATATATGTGCACCCATAGCCCATATTTAGCAGCACAATTTATCATAGTTAAATCTTCGAAACACCCCAAATGCCCATCAACTGGATGGATTTAAAAGTTGTGTTTTAAATCACTGGGTCGCTCATTTCTTCAGGAGGTTGTTTACACAGCACTGTCTGCAAGGTGCTAGTTGTGGTCAGGGTGAGGCAAACATACAATGAAAGATGATTACCAAAAGCTCCTTGCAGAAAAAAGACTCATTTCCTACTTGAAGACAAACAAAAATGTTGAACATGCATGAGGGTTTTTGAACACCCCAAAACACAAAACTTCAAAGAACTGTGCACAAGGTCATGGGTAATGCTGGAGAGGACTGGATTTAAAAGTTGTGTTACTTTTACACAATGGAGTATTTCTCAGCTATAAAGAAAAGATGGGGAGAAGGGAGATAGCTCAGTAGAATAAGCATTTCCCTGGCAAGTGCAAGGACCTGAGTTCAATCCCCGGTTCCACAAAAAAAGAAAGATAAACTTGAGGTTTTTATAGGTAAATGGATGAAACCAGATGCTATAACTGAAATAAATCAGATCCACATGTGTAAATACCATATTATCTCCCTAATGTAAGAACCTGAAAGAATAAATAAAATCTGAAAAGTACAATAGATATAGTAAAGGGGAAAAAAACTGAACAAAAGGAATAAATACTTGGGATGAGGAAAAGGAGAAAATAAAGGGGGGAAGCAAGGGGAAAACTCATGTATATATTTGCACAGGACAGCTAAAATGAGTATGTTACTAATTTCTGTCTGTTTGTTGAAGGTAGTAGCTAATACTTAAGATTTTACTTTGACCAATTTTACATGTTTATAACTGGTAATCAGAACAAGTAGGTTGAAACAAAAATGTGCAATGTAACAGCCACTGCTGAATGCCTATCATCTTTGGGTTTTTTTTCTTTGTGTGTATGTGTGTGTGTGTGTGTGTGTGTGTGTGTGTGTGCTTGTGTGTGTGTGTTGTTTTAAT
The DNA here is from genome assembly GCA_004027165.1 of Ctenomys sociabilis. Classification (NCBI taxonomy): domain Eukaryota; kingdom Metazoa; phylum Chordata; class Mammalia; order Rodentia; family Ctenomyidae; genus Ctenomys; species Ctenomys sociabilis. Next base: position 31,405 of record PVKA01007659.1, read on the forward strand.
GTCTTATCTATTATTTTTCTATTCTCTTTAAAATAAAAAACAGAAGATTGAATGATAACTAGATTTTTAATAGAAATAGACTAAACTATTTATATATATTAGGCAATACAATATAAAAACAAAAGTATATTCACCAGAAACAAAAGTGGTCAGAAAGCAATCCTTGGTGAAGTTGGATTATGGAAATGCCGGTCTATTTTTTCTGTAAATGATTGAAATTTTCACAATTTTACTAAAATAGAAACAAATTGTGGGTTTTGACTGTAGTTTATCTCCTTTCCCTGTGGGATTGTTGCTGGTTCTGCCCCTGACCTTAGGGAATTGTGCCTCTGCTGGTCTGTCTAGATTTATCTGAGAATAAGTACAATTGCTCTGGGGAAATCCTTCACAATTTCTGAGCCTCTGTACTGAGTCCCACCTGTGGCTTTCACTTGCCCTGCAGTCACTGGGTCGCTCATTTCTTCAGGAGGTTGTTTACACAGCACTGTCTGCAAGGTGCTAGTTGTGGTCAGGGTGAGGCAAACATACAATGAAAGATGATTACCAAAAGCCCCTTGCAGAAAAAAGACTCATTTCCTACTTGAAGACAAACAAAAATGTTGAACATGCATGAGGGTTTTTGAACACCCCAAAACACAAAACTTCAAAGAACTGTGCACAAGGTCATGGGTAATGCTTGAGAGAACATTCACGTGGGCAATGATAAACTCCACAGATTTCCTCATTCACATTTCTCCTACCAAAAATCAGACCCATAGCCAACAATGTGCTACAATATCATACCTGGCCAATTTTCCCGATTCCTAGGATATACATTTGCAATTCTCTCTATAAGACTTGTTACCGCAAAGCCTTCCTCTGCCAGAAGATATTCACCCCTACACATCCTGCAACTATGTCTATATCACCGTATAGGGTCAAAGTCAAAGTCATTCCTAATTCTCCTCATTTATTTGTACTGAGTGGTTATATTTTCATGGAATCTTAGCTCTCTTCTCTACCCCAAGATTTTTTCCTTTTTCCACATCTTTACAGGCATACCTTTTATTCCAAATATTTATTGTTTGTATTGCAAGAGGACTCTACCTTGCCATCTACACTGTTGAATTTTCTGAGGCTCTGAATTTAAACTATGGTTGCTTCATGATCTTTTAGTCCCCCACATACTTCACACTATGCTCAGTTCCTTTCAGAGAAGCCCATCATCCCTGCTTCTCGCCAGAGGGGCATAATCTACCATCAGTGCTTTTCCACTTTAGCAGTTCCCAGGTCCTGGAGACTTTCCCTGAGTGGGTCTCTAGGTCACAGATAGCAAGCCAATGTCAGAATTTTGAAATAAATGATTAAATGTCACAGTCCAAGGACTAGATTTTCCTTTTTTGTTAGTCCTCTAGCTTTGAATGAAGATGCAGCTATAATTATCAGGCTTATGTCCATTGGGTTATGAGGTATTATAAGAAAAGTGTGTGTTTCCTCACCATGATGTTAAAGGGGAAACAGCGCCATCTAGGGAGGATGGCGGAAGTAATTTAACTGAAGATGGTTAGAAGGTTGACAGATTTAAGCAGACAAAAGGGAGGGCTTCACTGAATCTCTCTTCCCATTCTGGTGCCAGCCCTGGAGTACTGTATTTATTATTAAGTGAATGACTATCTACAGACATTACTTTTCTGAATTTCTTACACTGAATGATTGTGAAGAGAGCATCCTCTGGACACAGACAGAGATGAAACAGAATATACAAGAGAAAGAAGATGAAGAAGGTGGCCTAGGAGTTGTGAAAATCAGCCACAGAGCTGTCTTGCTACTAATGAGTAGTATATTAATCACCTAATCTTATCAAACTTTTTCTCCAAGAAAATGACCTCTAAGCCCTTTTAAACATCCACATTCAACATTATTATATTCATGTATGAGTGATCATATTTATGTGAAGCTATATATTCTCACAGCTAGCTCCTCAAAATAAAAAAGGATATTTTCTTAATTTGTCACCTTTTTCTCTCTGAGGAATACATATAATAGTGTTGTCTAATATCTCAATAGTCACAAGCCAAGAAATTCAGTTTGCATTTATTAAAGCTTGGTATTCAACATGAAAACATACCCAATTTATTTTTGTGGTATTTTCTCCTGTGTTTAGCATGATGCTTGAAGGCACTGACTCTAAAACTAGGCTTCCAGAGTACAATTTCTAACCTTGCCATGTCATGCATGTATGACCTTAAACATGACTCGCTTTCCCTATTTGTGAAATCAGAAGAGAAGAACCCTCACCATTTGGTGGTGTGAGACCTGAGCGAGGTATTAATGCTAATATCTGAGAACGGTGATCAGCATCCAGTGAGTGCTGGGTGTTAGCTGTGATTCTTATCATCACAGAACTGAAGAGAAAAGTCTACTGGTTGGTGGGTTTACAACATATATCTTTGGCTTTGTCATAACTTTCTTCCATACCTGAACAGAACCACGTCTTTTTAAAAGGCATGGACATCTTTGAGAATCTAATCCATCTATGCAGACAGGAGAAATCTATAGTTGGTGCTGCACAGTTCATTTTCCCACTTCATCACAGGCTACTTCAGCACAAGATCCTTCCCTCATAGGCAGCCCCAGAATTTCCCCTTTCTGGGTGTACATAGGCATAGCCTTTCTCTTACTCAGCACACACCTTTCCATACCTCCCAGTTTCAAGAAAGGGCAACTCTTTTGCATAGGCCAGAACCCAGAAACATCTTGCATCTTCCTTTTCCCTTGTCTTCTACATCTAATGATTCAGCCACTACAGTCATTTCAACTTCCGGAATAAACCCAGATTCTCTCAACCTCTATCTGTCTCTTACCATGATCAAAGCTGCCACCATCCATCAGTGTCCCAAGTGCCACAAAAGCCTGGGGTTCTTTCTCTTCCATGCCTTCAGGAACACAGTTGTAGATCCTCAGAAAAGACAGATCAGGTCATCTTCTGTAATTCTTACATGTTTGACATTTTATTAATCAGGATGCTTTACCTTCTCTGTTCCAATTGTATTTCCAATATAAGTTTTACTTTCTCTGGGGTCAGATCCTGCTTGGAAAGTCCTTCTCAGCACCTTTCTTTGCTCAAGAATTTTACCAACTTTTATATGCCCAACAAGGGGGAAGATTGAGTACTGTATTAGCTGAAGTTAGTTTGCAGGAAAAAATTCACTACTGTTTGAAGAATATTTGATTGATCTCAAAGAACAAGTAACAGCAAACTCAGGCAAAGGATGGCTGCATTCCATTCCCTCAACAGTCCTGAACTTAAGGCCCCAGCAGGGTGCCTAGCCCTGCCATTTTCAATAAACATTAGTTAGATTCATGCATGAACTAATGAATGATTGAACAAGTAACTGAAACAAACCCACCTGCTGGCTGTCCTACTTAGAGGCAGAGGAATAGACTGCTCATCTCTCACAATTCTATAGCTCTTCATTAACATTTGCCACAAAAAAGAAGTGTTAGCAATATGGAATGCGCCAAAGCAGACCCAGGCCACGTGGCCAGCTCGAGCCTTCCAGGAGAATCATCAGAGATGAATATTTTCCCAAAATGATGAAGAACTAACAGGAGGTTGAGCCATCGCAGAAGTTTACCAAGCCCACCCATGTTACCACTGTATGTCTCAAAATAAGAAGCAGCCCATTTAAAATCCAACAAAACTAAAACCCAGTTCTTGTGGAGAACTGGAATCCTCTGAGAAGAGAATTACCATACAACAACTTATTTCATACAGAGTAATTAATAGTCTCCAAGCGTTATACACATGGCAAAATGCCCATTTCACAGGGAGAAGAGCATATGGTAACATTAAACACATTCATAACAAAGAAGCAAAGAATAGTTAAACAGAAGGCCTTGGCTCCTACAGTCTGTATATTTGGACTATCCCCCATGGCAATCTAATTTTAAATTGGGATGAGTTTTATGAGATGGGCTCGTAGTTGAGCAAGGTCAAGCACTACCAAGGACTATTATCAGAATACAAGCTCTCTGTTCTACCTACCTGTTCCTTCCTTCCTCTCCTCTTCCATGCTATCCTGCCTCTGACTAGAGATGCCAAAAACCTCAGATTTCCTGAACTAATGTTTACTAATATGAAGGAATACTTTTTAAATAATAGATATAAGAGGCAAGTGTATTAGGAGAAATATTACCAGTTATGAAAGAAATGCAAATTTAAAATAACAGATGCCATTTTATATTTATGAAGGTTGCAAAAAGAGTTAAACAATCATAATACTGAATTCTGGAAACAACACAAGTGAAACTGCCTACATTGAAATATGCTTGACAAGCTATCCCAAGAGCTATAAAAATATTCACATGTTTTGACCCAATAATCTTACTCCTATGATTATCTCCTGATGAGCAATACAAAAATAGAAAAAAGGATTACATACATAAAAAAGAAATTTTAAATATTTAGCATTAAGAAATTGTGAAAAAAGTGTGATAAGTCAGTTTACTGGACTCTGGGACAGGCATTAAAACTTTTAAAGTATTCTTCAAACATTGTCACTAAAAACAAAGAATACAGAAGAGTGCACAGCCTGAAAAAGACCTAGGTATGTGAGGGCTTTCACACATCCTAGCTTCAGGGCATCTAACCTGGCAGCTTGGGATCAATGCATTAAGAGAAGTTGCAAAAAATCATGGAATTTTTTTTTCTCTATCTCCCTAGCAAGTACAGTTTTCAGATTTAACACAATGGGATTAAGGACCACAAGAATGTTTGAGAAGCAAACTTTCTTCCTGTGTCACTAGCATCTAATTTAGTTCTTGTTCTGTGCAAGGGCATGGCAAGGGACCACCCAAAATTAGGTAGAGAACAAACATTTGCATAGGAAAACAATTTAAATAAAATAAGATTCAAAGACAGCCTCAAACCTGCCCCAAACTAGCAGACTATGAGGAAAGAAACATTTTTTCCCTATTTTTCCTTTTTGGTAGGAGAGAAATGCAAGGACAAACTCAGTGTAATAAATCAAGAGCAAGGGAGCAGGGGGCAGAAGGGCACGCAGGAGACAGGATGCCACACGTAGGCCAGGAGCGCGGCCCTCCTCGCCGTTTTCCTCAAGTGCTTTTTGCTTTCCTAAAGCACCATATGATTTGCTACTTGAAAAATCGTATCTTTTCCGTTCTCAAATAAGCTTGCTGTTTTATGGTAGATTCTGCAAGTAAACTTCCTAAAATTTGCAGACTTGTTCAGAAAATGCAATCAAAACATCCTTGAAGAGGCCTTTTGATATGGCTTATTTCATTCCAGTAATTAAAAGTACACATTTTGAGTTCCCCTTCTGTTTCACTGAGTGCATTCCTTCCCTCAAAGTTTTCAGTGCAGGAAATAAATCACAAATCAGCATGGACAATTATCTCTGAAGGTATGGGGAAAACGATGCACCACCCCCTCCCCTTGATGGCTTTGACGCTGTGCATATTTGGCGTGCCCAGGCAAATTAAATCAAGGAGAAATCGCAGTTTAAAAGGTGATTACTCACGTCAGCCTTGGGTCCTTTAATCGTTTAGTGATTCTTTAGCAGAATTTGTCTTAGTTCTTCTGCCAGGATCGTGCACCATCCAGCCAGTGTAAAGGGGAATGAGTCCGTGTGTGCATAATTTGCTTCTGGTGTTTCATTTTCCTTGAACACAGCAGGGAAGATTATAGCATGAGCCACTCATAAGGAGTCCTGTCTATGTTAAAATCTGGCATAAAAGCTCATATTTCACAAAGAAACAAAAATAATAGATGAGCTGTACATACTCTTGTTGGGTGAAAACAACCTGCAATGTATAAAACCTGACATTGTTAAGATTGTCAGGTGCTTTTCTCCTGTGCGGTTATATATCAAAATTCTTGGTTTCACCTTTCCATAACCAAATTTATGCATAGTAACAAATTCCAAATCCTGAATTTGCTGTTTACAATGACAAATAAATTAGCACCAGATAGATGTTAGTATTTTCTTCATAAATTATGTTTTGCTAAAATCTATATACCTTTAATAAACATGTTTAAGTGTTCAGGCTTGCTGGGGTCATGAGCTGGTCATGCTAATGCTACTTGGACTCTTTGGGTTCACGAAGTAAAGAGCGGGGGTCTAGGAACCCAGACAGCAGCACCAAGTCCTGCGCAGATTCTCTATATACTACGCTTTTCTATGCATATAAACCTGTGATAAAGTTTAATTTATAAATCAATATCATCAATGACAACAACAAAATAGAAAAAAATCTAATAATATACTGTAATAAAGCATATGTTGAACTTACAGACTGTTTATTAATGGAATTTTCCAGATAATATTTTCAGATCACAGTTGGCCACAGATATCTGGAACCACATAGAGTAAAATCATGGGTAGGAGGAGGCTAGTGGACACGAACGTGGCATTCACTCGTCAGAGTGTGGTCTGCACACTGGTCTCGTGCACATCACCCAGAAGTTTATGAAAAGTAGGAGTCAGCCCAGCCCAGACTTCCTTAGTCAGCCTCTCTGCAGGTGGGGCTGTGAATCTAAGTATTAACATGCCATCCAGTTTCTTATATGTGCTAACATTTGAGAAGCATTAGCAATGCATTAGTCACAAATGTGGAACTGTGCTTTGCTAAGCATTCATAACTCTCCCATGGTACATCCTGTCTTTGGGAGACTTCTTTGGGAGTCTTCTATCAACAGCTTGCTGGCTTGCTTGCTTGATCTTTTGTTTATCTACGTAATTGGTACAGGGTCTCACTACACAGATGGGACTTCTAATGATCCTGTCTCATCCTCTCCGGCACCAGGACTACAAGCGTAAACCCAAATGCCCAGTTTTAGGACTGGCATGGCATATTAGTGGTTCTGGGGCCAGCACAGCATGTATTACAGGAATTAAACCCAAGTAGGGGATTAAACCCAGGCAGGCACTCAGACCACCAAGCTATCATCTCCCCAGCTATCCACAGCTTTCCAAGTGGACTCAGCTCTACATGTCAGCTACTGATCAATCACATTCTGCCTTAGTTTGGGAAGCAAATTCCCAAACGTCAGGATTGTCAAAGAGTTCTTACAGAAAGAAATCTTAATTCTGTATCACTTATTTAACCACCATTTGATCAAAATAGAAGTTATAAACATGTTTGGATTTTCAAAGGCAAGATATCCAGGAGGGAAAGGTGTGCAAAGTCTGCCATAAGAGGCCAAGACCAAGGGACAAGCTCAGGCTCCATCACTCCCACTCAGCAAGCTTTTGACTGACCTCAACTTCTCTGAACCTCTGTCTTCACCTAAAAACAGCAAGTTGAGCTCCATAACCTTGAGGGTGTTTTTTGACTCTCAAATTCTGTAATTGAGCTTTGGATGAGTGAGTTTCTAAGTGTAGGACTCTTCCCACAAGAGAGAAAGGCAGCTAATATTCTAGGATAAGGGTGTGGGCCCCATAGGTGCAGCTTGTCCTACACTACAAAAAAATTATGGTGTTCCCCGAGCATTGTTAATTTACCTACAAATAGAAATAAAGTACCTCCTTGGCAGGGTCACTGGAAATATTAAGTGAAATCATCTCTCATCTTCCCAGATTTGGCACTGAGAGATGAAAGAATCCACACTGGCACCCACTCTTTCTATATTTCCATGGAGTAAGAAACACACACACAAAAAAAAAATCACACAAAGTGTTGTACACATATGGGAAAAGGTCCTTAGTACGAAAATGAGCCATAGACCCCAGAGGCTTCCTTCACCCTCCCTTTCTATAATCACAAACACTTCAGTGGCTTTTTCACTTGATGGTTTAATTGCAACCTGTGTTTGTACTTGCTTTTACATCTGCACACATTATAATTAAATAGACCACAATTAACAGTGATAAAATTACCTTCACACAGTTTGGAAGGAAAAAAAAAAACTGATTGATTTTCATAAGCTACCAGTGTGACTCTAATTCCCAGGTGCTATTATGTTAAATAATATTGTTAAATTCTGAAAGTCTTGTTTGGTCTTTCAAGAAAAGGGTGTGGAAATAGTGAAGAACTTTGCTGCTCTGATGGAAGAGTGTTCGTGCTTGTCTCCAGCAGGCCTAGGTGCACATAGGATCCCAAAGACAGTTCACAGATATTTATTGAGCTTCCTTGTTCTTAACAATTGCACTGACGTATAACTGACTACGAGGTAGATAGGGTTGGCTCTCCACAGTAGAGAACAGTGGTTTTCTCTGAACATGAAAGAAATGAAAACATAGATGTTATTTATTCTGTCCTAAAATCAATGAAAATAGTGTAGCGGACCTATAGTGCTGCTACAGTGCCGAGGAGACTAAAAGCCACAACCTCTAGGAAATGCTCCAAGCGGAACAATGAGGGTGAGAAATGGTCTGGGTTTATCAGGAACTGGTCCACTTTAAGCACTGCGTGACCCCCATTCTGAGAGTCCTGTGAAGACAAGAAATGTTGGTTTGTACTCAAGGCGCAATGTAGTTGACCAAAAACCTAAGCTTCCGTGCAGCCCAAGTTCATCAGATTGTTTCCAGCTTTGCCAGCTTTGGGCCTGGCCTTCTCACAGCTTCCCCAGCAGGCAGGCCAGAATCGGGTTCCACAAGGGCAAGTTTAGTACACTCACACAATTGGGATTTCAGGGACACCATGTGGCAGTCCTCTGGGAGTGTGTAACATCTGATAATTACGGAAGCTTGTCCCAAGCTTGTTGAAAAATAGAGTGACTCTGGGGCCAGAGGCCTTCACACACAGCAGCAGTGCCCAGAAGGGTTGTGGCACCTCTGCAGAGCACTATTATTGAAGAGGCAGGAGCCCCAGCAGTTGGCACTTGCTCGGCACAGGCACAGAGGTGGTGGGGACAGAGAAGGGGAATGAAACATGAGCCACAGACAACTGCCTGGCCAGACCGCAGACACCTGAAATGCTGCATTAATTTTAGGCAACAATCAGAAAAAAAGTCCATTTTTAAACAATTATTGCAAAACATATCTAATTATAAATACCACACAATGCCTTATAAGTACAAAGATGTACTATCAGTTTTCAGCCTACTATTATGAGATGCTGGTTCCAACCAGCTGTTCTCTTAATCCTTGGGTTATACAGTGCCTCGGGCTTTTTCACAGTTCTGACGATGTCTCTCCAAGGTTACTTCATAGTCATAAAATCAAATCTTAGAACACAGATCCCACAGGAGCCTCAAAGATCCAGTCCCACTGCCTTAAGGCACATTCCATATTATTAGTATTTATATTTAACAAATTTTTGCTTTATGAACAACTCAGGCCGTAAGAGGCTGAGAAAGTAATTTGCTTGAGGTCATTAAGCTAGTGTTTATAGAGGAGAAGCAGAAATGTAAATGTGGATGGTGCAGGAACTTGCTATTTCCCACTGCTTTCTTTCATTAAATTTCTGACTATTTGATCCCCACACATACATACACCTGTGGCTCACTGGGGCAGGTAATTCTATCATTCTCTTAAGCTACTCAATCCTGATCCTTCCCAGTTTCATAAGGTGAAGCATCACCCCATAATTCTCACTGTCAGTACCTCTGTTGCTCTTTCCTGTGTTCAGAATAAAAATACAATTTTATTGTCTATACTTAGCCTTTGTTTTGGAAGTCTTAAAATATCTATAAGGGCCGGGGGAGACCACTCAGTAGAATAAGCACTTCGGTCCTGAGTTCAATTACCAGTACCGAAAAAAAAAAAATCTATGAAAGGAATCACTAGATCACAGAAAGAAAAGACAAAGGGTGAAAATATGGATAATAGAAGCACAATCCTAAACATGCCATTATGTTCTGAGCCACTAACTGAAATCTTACGACATCACATAGCCCATAACCCTTTTAATCTTCTATCTCCCTCTGGAAATATCTGCCCTAACAGAGACAGGGCCCCACTGGGGGAATCTACATGACAGGCCCCTCCCCGTATGTCAATGGGACCAGGCAACCAGGCTAACACTAGCCACACAGTAGGATCCAGACTAGGTTGCACACAATAGCCAGGTGAGACTAGGATTAGAAAGCCTAAAATACCAGCCAACAGGTGTTAAGTTAGGTGAGCCAGCAATATACTTAGGGACAAAGACACGTAGAAAGGAGCAGGCAGGTGGGGCCACCCTTTTTAATTTTTTTATTTTATTGAAGTACAAATATCAATGAGACAGTTTTAAGATACCTTGACAAGATGGATTTGGTAAATTAATACATTGCAAACTGTTTTCATAATGTTTTGGTATCATAGAAGGTGCATGAATGATATACTTACAGACATTATTATAGCGTATGTCTCTTATCAGTAAATAAAGAGAGTGTAGCTGTTTGTGTATCTTATTTTTTATACCTGAATTACATCAAAGATTCAATAATACTTTCTACCTTGTTATTTTCCTAATGGTTGTCCATAGTACTAGAAGCCGACATAATATCCTGTCCAACCACCATTAGTGCAAATCTTGCCTCTTATAGAATTATGTAGAAGCACGGCGTTATCTATCCCAACTGTACTGTCCGTGCACACACATCATGATTCTTCCTTTCTATACCCCTTCCTTTGTCTACACCTGTCAAAGATGAGCACTTCATTGCCATTCAACTAATTTAGGTGCCTGAACTCGAGGACACAATCTAAGACAGTCCAGCATTCCACAACAATGGTGAGTTATCTGAAGAAGTTGTCAACCATAGCCCTTCACAGCCCCGTGGTGTATACCTCATTTTTATACTTTTCTGCTGGATGGAGATGGCTCAGTGGGCCACCCTTTTTAAAAACTTTGATTTAATTTAATATTGTTTTATTTTATTTTTAATCTTTTTTTCATTTTCTTTTGTTTTATTTTTTCTTAAATTTTGTTGTTTTTCTTCTCTCTCTCTCTCTCTCTCTCTCTCTCTCTCTCTCTGTCTCTCTCTCTCTCTCTGTCTGTCTCTTTCTAAATGGCTGAGGAGAACTCTAGTGAAAGAAAATTAATCCCATCCCCCAAACCCAGAGGCTAAATATGAATAATCCTTTAAATATTCCTTCATTATTTATTTTCCATATTCTTCTGTAGTTTCCCAAAGCTGACATGATTATCCTCTGTCCTCTAGCCTTGCTCTTACTTACTTTCCAGTTATCTTTGTTTTATACACTGTCTTCACTAAATTTCCACTCTACCAAGAGGAAGCATTTTGCATACAAACTCCTAATTTAAGATTGAGTCTGTAATGTAACTATAGACTTTGCTCTGATGGTCTAAAGTACAAAGTCAGTAGTTTCCAGTTTGTCGGTTCTAAACTTTGCTTGATGCTACTGTAATTGCTCATTACACTACTCTCTCAAGGATGTCACATCTGTTGTAATCAGTTGTTCTCCATTCTATGACAGCATTGTGACTCTCTGGGGTAATAAACTCACCACAGCCCTACATGAAAGGACTGGGAGGTTTGGGGCAATTCCTTAGTGGAATAAGCACTTCCCTGGTAAGCACAAGGTCCTGGGTTCAATCCCCAGTTCCACAAAAAAAAAAAAAAAAGACTGTGGATACTGACCCAAACAGAAACCCCATCCCACTCACAATTCAATAAGAAGGTAGCATCTTGGGACGGACAAGATCCAAGAGCCTCCTGCACACAGAAGAGATCCCTGAAGAACAGACTTTCCCTGAGGCGGCTTGATATTAGTGGTATAGCTGCCTACTCTAAAAGTTCACAAGGATCATCACAGAAAATGTTTTAAAAATAGAAAATGGCAAGAAAAAGCAGCAAAATGAAATCTCAGACCTCCATCTCACTCAAAACAAGTTCAGGGGACTTCAGCGTACAGAAAATTGGAAGACCTACACCTGAAATTTCCAAAATGATAGCAACAGAAGTAAAGAAACAAACTCATGAGGCAATAGAGGAAGTCAGATCACAAATAATCTTTCAGGTAAAAAAAAAAAAAGAAAGAACCACAAGGAAGAAATTGCTTCACATATTTAGAGAAGACATAGATAAAAAATAATAGAGTAGCATAGGAAAATGATGGTAAAGGAAAAGAAATAGAATTCATGAAACAGTATTCATTCAGCTCAGATAAAACACTGTCTTCAAGGTGAGAGACAGAGAGAGAGAGAGAGAGAGAGAGAGACAACTTTGTGACTGAGATTGGTTTGACTCAGTCTTCCAATGCTTAGTAATGGATAAAGGTAACACATACTCAGTAAGTAAAATACACAGAAAAATATCTAAAACCTTATGTTCTACAGCAAAATTATTTGCCTTGGATTTAGTGGGTAAAGTATTTGTCTGAAGAAATTTCCATCAGTTCTTCTCATAGGATGAGAAATGTACTTATTGACCATTCATAACCCTTTGTACAAAACATAAGATCAAGAAATATTCATTAGTTTCATTGAATTTGGCAGAAAGAAGATGCAAGTATATAGTTACCAACCCTTTGACTGTAAAATGGTGAAAACAAATGTCCTTTTCAAAGGCAATTGATGAGTCCACAATGCAACAGAATTGCTCCCCTGTCAGCCTTTAAACAGCTCTCAAGACTTACATAATATTTGTCAACCCTAAAAATATTAGAGTAATGTCAGAAACAGCAACCATGCTTCTGGTGTCAGCTAGTACCCTAAACTCTCAAGAGCTACCTAATTTTTTCTCATTCCTACAGAATTATATTCTCCATCTTCCTCTAAAAGACAGAAGTTTATGGTGATTGGGCAAGGGAGATAGCTCAGTAAAATAAGTGCCAGCCTGGCAAATGGTAGGTACTGATTTCAATTTCTAGTACCGCAAATAAAATAAAAATAAGGACCAGCCCAACAGCTCAGTGGACTAAAGCACCTGTTTAGGCAGAGTGCAGCGCTGGGGGTTTGATCCCCAGCATACCACGCCAGCCCAACCCCCGGGGCACACTGAGAGGGTGACTGAGACTACTGGGCGTGCTGGCGCACACCTGTAATCCCAGCACTTGGGAGGCTCAAAACAGGAGAACCGCCACGAGCACCATCTATGTAGTGAGACCCTGTAGATGCTATCCTAAATACATTTAAAAAATAAATGAATAAGAATAAGCCCACCATTATCAAAAGAAATTCTATGCACAGACATGAAGGTCCTTAAAGTTATAAGATCAGTGTTCTATATTTTTGAGACATGCCCCCTCAGCCCAACAGTATATTTCTCTCATCATAGAAAGCACCAATTGACTAAGCCAAGGTAAACATGGAAGTAAATAAACCATAGATACCCAGACAAATTCCTGCATTTTATCTGGAATTAGCGTATGCAATGAAGATAAATGTTGATTTCTTTATTATTCTCATATAGAACAAATAGGGAAAAGGTTCTAAAAGATATCAGTCCATGCAATCATATTTAGGAGTTATTTGCAAGTTTAATGACTAGTTCTCTCAAACACTTAGCATGCTCTCTGATTTTAAGAGAACATAAGAAAAGGAAAAATGCAATTGTGAGATCAATATTACTTAAAAAACAGTTGAAAATGATTACTTCACATAGACAGTTGGAGTGAAAGGAATAGAGATTTTGTATTATTTAAAATGCTTTTAGCTTCTCATTATACATGATCTATTTCAATCAGCCATGAGCCTAAACCTACTGTCAATAAAATACGGTCTTTCCTCTTCCTCTTTCTCCGCTCCTTTTCTCTACATCCGCAGGCCTGTCATATGGCCTGACATTGGGCTACTGCCCAAGAAGTCCTTAGTTACTTGCATGTAATTATGTTCCACCCTACTTTCAATGCTAGAGTAGTTTCTCATATCCTTGTAACGTAACATGGCTGAGGATTCCAGTTTGCTGTTGAGTCCCTGTGAGCAGCTACCCTCCCTTTCCAGTGTTTAGTAATACCTGAGCACTTCGCTGAGTGGTGGTGATCTTTAACTATAATGCAAGACACCAAGCTAAATTAGTAATAGCAGCTTCCCTGGGGACCTGGGTGGCTCAGTGCCAAGGGACTGCATTGTTGAAAACATGACACTTATAATTCAGGCATTAAAAATAGATAATTGATAGGCCTCTCAACTGGCAGCTGGTATGTGTATCCTCCCTGGTAGGAAGAATTTCGCTGGAAGACAAACTTTAAAAATAAAAAACAAAGTTGTTCAAGGTCAAGGACAATGTTCCAGAATCTCTTGTGCACTGTTGTGCTGTCTTTGGCATGGTCTCATCTTACTGTGACAGTCCCTGTGTCCTGGAAAACCTCTTTAGTTAATTCCAACCTCATATAGCTGGACAGAACACTTGGGCGCATCCCGATAGCTACTCATTCATTCAGCAAAGCAATCTCAGTATATATAGAAGGATTTTGATTTGTATGTGACAGAATAGAAATTTCACTTGGAGCCCTTAGATTTCTGTTTAAACCTAAGAAATAAATTAATAAGCCTGTATCTCCATACCTAACTGACTTAGAATCTGTAGTAGAAGAAAATAGGAATCCGCACTTTCAACATGGCCCTGGGTGACTTAACAATACTGATCCATCGTTTTAATTCATGTTCACTCTTTTAAATATCTAATGTACTAAAGGAACAGAAATAGGATCCTCATAGAGAACTTGCCAAAACATAAAAAGTACATTTCTCTGGACTTGCCCTCACACTCTTGCTCCCACGATCCCCTACATAGTCCTGTCCATAAAGGGGCAGCTTCTCTGCAGTGGGGCCACCCGCACACTGAGCAGCCATGTGGGGCTGTTCAAGGACTAGACAGGGTCATGACAGGTACCCATTGTCAGGATATTCACAGCGTTAATGCCAGGCTTTTAATTCAGAGGGTCAATAACAGCACCTACTTGATAAACCTAAATGAGATATTATCTTCAAACTCCTTATTATTCAGAGATTGTACTTACTCAGCATCATTGGTAATTCCCTAAACTTTTAAGCCAAAAGTCATTTCCCTAAAGTGACCTGCCTGAACTTGGTTCTTCTGCTGCTGTGGCCAGAAACCTTAACTCCTTACCAAAGGAAGATTAATAATGTGACAGCGGAATGAAGCAGCAGGGGACAGCCCTCACCTCTGAGGACTTCTGCAGTGAGGTTGCTCTAGACTACTAGTTTCCCTTTTCTACTTCAGACTGATTCATTCATGGTCAGAGAGGGAGAGAGAGACAAAATTAAGTGGATCTCCATAGAAGATCTGTTGACCCCAGGGATACAGCTTCTGTAAAATTATGGTAGAAAAAAAAATGGTTTGGAAGCTGCATCATAGCCCCTTATTGTCTTTATTGTCATCTACAAAGACCCCTAAATGATAATAAGCAAGTTCAATATTTATTTTCCCAGGACAAACTTATTTTCCCAAAACAGTTGAAAGACTTGCTACCTTCTCCAAATTTCTCTGCTTTTTTTTTTTTTTTTTAAGTTTTTCTCTTTTATTTTTTGTGCAGGGTCTCACTATGTAGCTGGGACTTGTAGAACTCCCTAGTGCTGGGATTGCAGGCATGCGCCACCATTCCCAGACTCCATTGCCAACTCGGTGCGCACTGGGGGTGGGGTGGGCACAGCATGTGGTGCCAGGGACCAAGCCCAAATCTCTCCTTGTTAGATGCTGCAGAGCTTTCACAGCCTATAAGAAATCTGTTTTCTGTTGCTTAACTGTTTAATAAGGATGTTCACTCACACTAAAGTTTTTATCTGCTTATCTGCTCATTCTGAGCTGTTTAAATTCATAAAACAGGAATTCATAGGATCATTATGTGTTCATTGAAATAAAGTAAAGGAATCATAGACTGGGCTGTCAGCAGGATGCCGAGAACGCACGGGTAATTAAGGTTAACTCAGATTCATACTAGTTTGTTTTCATGCAGGGAAATTGCTTCCCACAACTTATCCTGGGACTGGTGACCCTAGGCTCACATAAGTGGGGAAATGTTGTGACAAATGTCACAGACAGTATATAGTGGGACTTATAAAAATGAATATTTATCTGTTTCTCAAAAGAATCTCACTATTATTTATATCATAAACTAATTGGTACCTTTAAAACCAATAATAGAAATAACTATAACCACAATTATAACTGAAGTTTCAATTTTTTAAAAACTTGCCAGAATACTTCTCAAATATGTGTATTTTAGATTTCAACACTCAAAGTAAAGCCAATAACCTCTATCAAAGTGGGGATCCACAGAGATAAGCATTGATACTGGTTTTACAAGAAACCAGTATTTCTTTTCCTAAGAAATACTCAGTGTGGTCAATGCCATTCATTTTATTAGTAAATGCTTTCAGTACATAATGAATACAATTGTCCATAGTTGGTAGATGTGCATGACAAATCTAGTGCCTTTCATGTCCCCTAGCCCCCTCTTTCTTGCCCCTCCCTACATTACTGATCCCCCTCCATCTGAAAAAGAACTATCTCCTGGGTTCCTTCTATCTATCTTTTAGTTTGCTTTTTTTGATTTATGTGTTGGGTTTTTCATATAAGAGAAATCATATGAAATTAAACTTGTATGTCTAATTTATTTCACTTAGCATTATGATCCCAAGGTATATCATCTTTCTTGCTATTAACTCAAATTTCTCTTTCTTTTATAGGAAAACAGTCTCCATTGTGTATAAATACCACATTCTCTTCATTCATTCATCTGATGATGTACATTATAGGTTGCTTCCAAGATTTACCCAGTATGAATTGTGCTGCCACAAGCATGAGTGTGCTGTACCGTGATAGCTTGAAATTTTTCAGGACGAATGTAATGGCAAAAATAGCTGACTCAAGTGGAATTCCTAGTTCTAGCTTTCTCAGGAATCTCTATGATGATTTGCATAGTGGCTTACATTTCCCCAATAATATAGAAGTATTTCTTTTCCCCCACAGCTTTCTCAGTGTTGGTTTAATTGCAATTCTTTAATGGCCAGAGGTGTTGAGCAGATTTTCAGGCATTCATTGACCATTTATACTACTTCTTCTGTGAATTATCTGTACATTTTTAGTAGGTCTTTTAATTTTTGAGTTCCTCGTATACTCTACATACTAGTAACCTGTCTGAAAAATAGCTGGCAAAAAAAATTCCCATTGTACAGGTGGTCTCCACTCTGTTGATTGCTTACTGTGTTGTGCAGAAGATTTTTAATCTGACATTAGCCTATTTGTCCATTCATGATGTTATTTCTGGTACAGTTGGCATTCTTTTGAGAAAGTCCTTACCTAACCCTATGTCTTCAAGGGTTTTACCTATTTCCTTTCCAACAGCTTATGTGTTTCTACTTTGATATTTAGATCTTTGACTCATTTTGATTTACATTTAGTACATGGTCAGATTCAGTCTTCTGCATGTGTGTAGCCAACTTTCCTAACCCTTTTGGGAGTCTATCTTTCTTCTAGAATATGTTTTGGGGTCCTTCGTTAAAGATCAGACAACTGGATGTGGTCTTTTGCTCTGTTCTACATCATGTCTGTCTTTTTTGCTAGGACCATACTGATTTTTTTTAAATCACCAAAGTTTTATGATATAACTTGAGATCCAGGATTGTGATACCTCCTGCTTTGCTTTTGTTGCCCAGGTACTGGTTTTGCTATTGAGTCTCTTCTGTTTCCGTATGAATCTTAAGATTGTTTTCTCTAGCTTTGTGAGGAATGCCTTTGGTTTTTTAATTGCAATTGCACTAAACCTACACAATAGTTTTGGAAGTATGGCCATTTTGACAATATGTAGTCTGCCTATTCAGGAATTCACCTTTCCAATCTTGAGATCTTCAATCTCCTTTTTTTTAGAATACCATAGATTTCATTATATCGACCTTTCATTTCCTCGATTAGATTAAATCCTAAGTATTTAAATTTTCTTGATGTTATTTAAAATGGTATTTTCAGTGTGTTTGTTATCTGTGTAGAGGAATGCTATTGACTTTTTGGCTTCTAGTACTATGGTCATCCACTAGGAAAATAATTATTGAATTTTTGATATAATTCAGGTATAAAAAATAAGATAAGTGAACAGCTACACTCTTAATTTACTGATAAGAGACATCTGCTATAATAATGTCTGTAAGTATAATATCATGCATGCACTTATATGATAACAAAACAGTATGAAAACAGTTTGCAATGTATTAATTTATCGAATCTGTCTTGTTAAGGTGTCTTAAAACTGTCTGGTTGATATTTGTACTTCAATACAATAAAAAATAAATTTTTAAAAAATGTGGTATTTTCTAAGTACATTTTTAGGGTTCATTAATCCTATCCAATAATGCTATTGAATTATGTGATGATTTTGTATCATGCTACATTCCTGAATATTAGTTATAGGAGTCCTTTGTAGGGATTTTTTTGGGTTTTACATGTAAAAGATCATGTTACTCTGAAAATAATGGTAATCTGACTTCTCTTCCAATACACATCCCTTTTGTTTCCTTTTCTTCCTTTATTGCCCTGGATAATGTTTGGAGTATTATGTTGAACTGGAGTGGTGTTAGTAGATAACCTTGTCTTGTTTTTTAATTTATCAGGAAAACTTTCAGCTTTTATCCATTATATATGGTCTTGGTAACAGATTCGTCATGCATAATTGTTATCAAATTGAGATCAAGGGAATTAAAAATAGCAGAGTAGAAATAAGAAGAAAAATACAACCTCTCTGGAGGCCTGGAGACACTTGCAGAATAATAACTTATTCTCCAGGTATGGGTGGAGAAGGAACTAACAGAAAAACTAAAAACTTTAGAGAAGCTGGAAAAATGGAGCACAATAGAGGAAAAAGAACAAAACACACTGGAAAGCTGTCCTTCCTTCCTGGTAGACAGGACCTATTTTGACTGACACAATGTAAGCCAAGAGTCAAACACAGAGTCTGACTCAAAGGGAGCCAAGAGTAGGCAGCATCAGGGCTGAATACTAGACCAGGCTGGCAGTACTGTCACCAGGAGAAGCCCACAGCTGTCATAAACGTTAGGTGCCTCCATATTTGCTACATGTATGTTTATAATTTTTATCCCTCCCTCTTGAATTGTTCACTTAATATGCCGTGACCTTCTCTGCCTCTTCTGATCAATTTTAACTTGAAGTTCGCTTCATATAAAAATAAAATTTCTACCTTTAGAGTCCTGGTGCATGCAATACTGTTTTTTCATTCCTTAATTTCATTTTTTTTTCATTCCTTCATTTTCAAGCTATAAATTTTTTTGGAGTAGATGAATATCTTGAAGCACAGGCCATTGAATTCCTTTATTAACCTATCACTTGGCATCTTTTCTTTGGTGAGTTGACAGTTATTCCTTAAAGGCATTGACATTCTTTTCATTTTTTTTATTAACTTCTTTATTTCTCTGCTTTTATTTAACTACTCACATTACTCACCTTCTGTTTTGGCTTTGTTGGCCTTCTTGTCTCCATCTAGAATATTTTTGAGTATTTTTTGGTGCACCATTTGGGTGTTCATTTATGTCATAAGGTTTTTATTTTTTGCCATGGAATACCATTATTTCTCCATCAATTTTGAAAGATAATTTTACAGGTTATATTAGTCTGCAATTAGAAGGTTTCTTTTTCTTTTAGCACTTGAAACACTTCTGTCAAAGCTGTCCTGGTCTTCAAAGCTTCTATTGAAAATCTGCTACAATGCTAATAGGTTTACTTTAATGAGTGATTGGTTTTTTTTTTGCCTTTGTCTGAAATCTTTTAAGATTCTGTCTCTTTGTTGGACACCTGGGATTTTGACTATTCTTTGTCAAGGTTATCTCCTTTTTTCATCATTGTTATTTAAAATCCTATAGGCCTTGCTTATCTATATGCTGGTTCATTCCCCTACTTGGAAAGTTTTCTGCTATGATTTCTATAAACTGCCTTTATTTATGTGTGCTGTCTTCTAAATTCTAAGTCACGTTATCCTTAGATTAGCCTTCTTCACATCTTCTATTAGCTGTCAGTTGTATTTTATTGCTCTCTTATTTTAAAAATATTTCTTTCAGTAAATCATCATGGTTTTTTTTTTTCCATTCTGGCCCCAGTTTCTGAAACTCTATCTTCAAACTGATCATTTCTGCTATTGTTGAGTGCTATGGAATTCTTTGTCTCTGAGATTTCTCCTTGGCACTGTTTCATGGAGTTTATTTCTTTGGTACATATGTCATGTGGATTTTGAACCATTTTTGTAAGTATTTCCAAGATTTTATTTGTTTCTCCCTTAAGAACACTGGTCAGTTTACTGTACATGATACACATATTTTGGGTTATTATTTCTGAATTTGCCAACTTTCTTTATGTCCTCTTTAATCATTTTGTACAGCTTGACTATCTTGAGTTTGCTTCCTCTGTGTCAGTGTTCCTTTTGATAATTGGCAGTGTTTGGGGGCATTTCGTTTCCTTTTCTTATGTTGCTACTTATGATTGTGTGTACACACACGCATGCTTGCTGAGGGTTGAGGTGAACAAAGTTAAAGGAGTTTATCAATATGAAGATCTCAGGGCTGGGGAGATACCTCAGTAGAATAAGTGCTTTCCTGGCAAGTGCAAGGGCCTGAGTTCAATCCCGGGTTCTGAAAAAAAAAAGGAGGATCTCTTTAGATTTCCAGTAGTGTGTTCTTGGCTCTATTTCTACAGAGGTATGTATTTCTTGCTACTTCACCCTATTCAGCCTAATGGAGTTGGGCCTCTCAATGTGTTGTAAGGAGAGAATTTCTACTGGTTGTAACAGTGTCAATAGATCCAAGCATACACCAGCAATGGACATTAAAACTTGCTCTGATTTTTTCACCCTTTTGTCAGCACTCCTTACCAAATATAGGGGTTTGTCTGAGATGAAATGGGTAGGAAAAAAAGGGAGGAGATAGAGGAAAGAAGGAAATACAGAAATGGGAAAAGAGAAAGACAAGAGAAACGTTCAATAGACTAAGAAAAATAGATAGGAAATTGTATTCTATTGGAATTATTTTTATAGCTAGGGTAAAAAGTTAGTGTTGAGCACATTTTTAAGATTATTTTTGTATGAAGGTGGCCACATGAAGATGGGTGGATATATATTTAGAGTTTAAGAGAAGCTATGAGGTTGTTAGTACCTGTTAATTTACATTTAGGTAATTTTATTTAGATTTTCTTCACACCACTTTGTTGAGGATTAATTTGTCATGCCTTTCAAAGGAAATGTTTAGTTTATAATGTTGTTTAATTTTAATCTCAAATGCACTTATATAGGATCCTGTCATATTTATGTTATTACATGGGTAGAAAAGATGAGAGGTAAGACAGGAGAAGAAAGTATAGAGTGAGAACAGAATTTATTTATTTTTTTTCTTTTTAAAAATTTATTTACAACTCAGCAACACAGTATTGAGATGTCTCCTCAGCTCCTACAGTGAAGTTTTTAAAAAGTAAGTGGTAATATTATTTGTTTTTTCTCCCTGTATATGTAAATGAAAATGCTATTTAATATTTTGTCAAAGTAATGTGCCTTGCATTTATAATTTTCTTATAAATACTTAATCAATTAAATGGCATTATTGTAAATTTAATCCTTTCTGGATCCAAGCCATTTTTCCTATTGAGAAGAAAATCTAAAAATAGGACTAAAAAACACTAAAAGAGGAATCAGGTCAAAGAGTAAAACCTTGAAACTTAGAGCATAATAACCAACCCATAAAGATGCAAAAGACAAAGGGAGAAAAAAAGGAAAATTAAATCAAGATGACCCACTCCAGTGAAGTAGCAAGGACATAAAAACTAAAAGTACCAAAATAACAATCACAATAAGAGGAAACACCTTTGCACATTGTTGTAGCTTAACCCAAAGCTTCTACCTGGATCCCTCTGCAATGCCATCTCTGTCTGATTCTAAGTACCAAACAGTTACCTCCTGTGGACCACTGGACTCCCTGAAGACTTAAGCGACTTCCTGTTGTGTCCTCCAAACATGCCAGTGTCGGGCTGTGCTCTGGCACTGTCTTCTGTAGGCCTCATGCACCAGTTGTTTTCATTACTTGGGAGGTGGTAAACATTCTTCCTCTGGCTTCCCTTCCTGAATATATGGCCAGAAAGCTGCAAATCCTGGCTCCATTCACTGTTTCTTTGTCTCAGCCACACCCACAGAATCTAGTACTTCTCCCAGGCTTGACTGACAGGCCCTCTTAGCCAGGGCAGGGCAGCGCAGTGAACAGGACTTAGCACCATTTCATGCCTATCCAGTTCTTCTTAAAATAGTAGGAAAGCACCCACACTCAGAGGGCTCGACTGAGTTGCCCTCTGACTTAGGTGCTAGTGACTTTCCTCTTAGAGTTTACCCCTGCCTGACTCTGCTCCACACATGTGTCATAGAACCAGTTTTTCCTGCACCCTGCACTTCATAGCAAGGAGTTTCTGAGGACCTTTCCCTTACCCTAGTGGGAGCACACCAGCAGTTATGGACAAGACCCTGAGTGTTCCAGGCACAATACTCCTGTTGTGTCTCAGAGCAAAAGATACTTTTTACTGTGCTGAGAAAGCCTTCTCTTTCCTGGAGTCCCACCATCCCCACCAGTGATACACTAACTTTTATAAGGCTCAAGTGCATTCCACCCATCATCAGTATAGCAGGGTGTGCAATGTGTTTGTGGAAATACGTTCTATCCTGCCCTGTTTGGGGCTTCTCTGAATATCCAGGTTGAACATGTCTCAATTTCCTATCCCTGGCAAGAGAGATAGAGTGACCCTGAGCTGATTCAATCAGTCAAACCATCACTGAAGGGCCAGGTCCCTGCCTCTGTTGATCCTTTCACAAGATGTGTGCACTAGAGTAGGGACAAGAAGTTGAAAACCATGAGCCAAGGCTGCTCCTTTCCCTTCACACATCCTCTGAACAGTGGATTATAGCGCAGCTGGATTTCCATTTATCCTCCCATATCAGACTTTACCTTTCATCCCTGCCTCAAAGTATCTGCTTTTCTCTAGCACAGTACACAGACACAGACACACGCCTTCGTGGTTCCCTCTAGGAAGCTGTCTCCTCTTCCTGTTGTTCTTTTTTTTTTTTTTTTTGTCTTTTTTTGAGACAGGGTCTCGCTATGCAGTTCAGGCTGGCTTTAAGCTCACTTTGTAGCTCAGGCTGGTCTCGAACTCACAACAATCCTCCTGCCTCAGCCTCCCGAGTTCCTGTTGTTCTTGTTTATCTCCTGCTGTATTCTCATAAGGCTGTAGAAAAACAAGATTCCTTGTGATGACTCAGGGCCTCTAAATATCTCCAAGAATCACAGTCCTGGTATAAAGGTTACAGTATAGGTGAAGCAAGGAGAGATAAGGTGAGTTCCCTTCTTTGCAAAGTTGTAATGTTTTTAGCAGACAGACAACTCGGCCTCCTCTAGCTGTGTGACACTGAGCTCACCACTTAAAGTTCTAGTCATCACTTTTCCCACCTCTGAGGTAGAGCTACTCATTGCACCTTCCACCACACATTAAACTGAGGCTGAACACCTGCTTATTTGGGCACTCACGAAGATCCCAAGCAGATCTGTGACAGCGGAATGAGTGTTCCTATAGCAACAAAATCATCATCGTCGTCATTGCCATATTGGCATTCACACCCTTCAAACAGGAGATTTGAGAAAAACACACCACAACAAATCAGAAGAGAATAAGCTTGATACTTTCTAAAACCAATTTAAAAGAAGATTATTTTAAATTGAAAAATAAAAATCATTAGTAGGCCACTTATTATGTGATGGTCATAGAACTAAACACTTTATCCACAATATGTCATTTTCATTCTCACATCAACTACCCTGGGATGAAGATGCTATGAAACTCCACATTTGAGAGATCATACAACTGAAGGTAGAAAATAAAGTTTCATTTTATGACAAATAGCTGGACATGGCAATGCTCTGCATGATAAGCTTGCCACCTATAGGAGAAACACTGTGCCTCCTTTCTTTGCCCAAAACCAGCCTTCATGTGCAGGATAGTCTAGAAAACGTTCTCCAGAGACAGCCAAATACCCCAGTGGATTAAAGCATCTGCAAGCAGGCGCAGGTGCAGGGGTTCAATCCCCAGGCCTGCTGTGCTGGCCCCTCTCCTGGGGCATGCTGAGATGGCAATTGAGACTGGGCATGGTACATCTCTTTGACTCTGCTTCATGAGATCTATTTCTTTCCTTTATTGTTCATTCAAGGAATATTTCTAATCTCCTCTTTTTTTTTATCATTGTCTTCTTTAGAGGCAATTACTAATTCGTTTATTGCAGAGTTTTTTTCAAATTGGGTTTCCTCCACACATGTCCATATTTGACTCTTTACTTCAGATGCTATGAATTTAGAGGTTTCTTTTTTTATTTCAGAAATTAATTCTGCTCTGAGTTCCTCTTTACCTTTCTGCTGTTGTTTTGTTGCTTGCCATGCTGTTAATGCATACATTTCAGCTGAGCTAGTGTCCTCTGCACTTGTTCTGGGTGGCACTGGGTTTCCCCCATATGTTTCCGTATTAGATTCTTTACTTCAGATGCTATAAATTCATAAATTTCTTTTTTTTATGTCAGGAATTAATTCTGCTCTGAACTCCTCTATACCTTTCTGCTGTTGTTTCTTTACTTCTGACACTGTTAATTCATTCATTTCATGGAAATGAGGACATAGGAGAACCTGTACTGTAACATCATGTAACTCAGTTATGCCCCAAATTTTCTGATAGGGAGATTATGGAGCCACAGAGGAATGCGATCAATAATGTATAGTGTACCTAAGGAGAGTGACATGGACAGAAAACTTTCTCTCAGGCTTTCACAGAGAGTAAATTGGTCAAGCAATGGCTGTGACTCATCCACATGGCTGACACTGAGAAAGGATCTACAAAATGCGGTACAGGGTTACAGGATAAATCCTGAGGGGACTTGACTGACCTTATTAAATACAAAAGTTACAATTCTTGTTATATAGGTCTTGCTTTATCTTGGTCTTAACCATCCAGCAGAAAAGTATAAAAACAAGGTATATAAAGTAAAGTCATATTAACATGCTGAGCTATAAAAGTCTCTAGTCAACAACTTCTGTGGATAACCCACTACTATTGTGGACTTCTGGACTGTGTTGGAGTGTTTTGCTGAATTCAAGCACTTATAATAATTGAATGGCAATAGAATACCCATCTCTGACAGGACTAAACAAAAAAGGGGATACAAAGGAAGGATCATTTTGTATTTGCATATACAGCAGTTAGGATAGATATGTAGCTACATTCAGTTAATTCTATGAGAAGATTGGTAGTAATAGCGTTTGGACAGGATATTGTGTCTGCTTCTTGTACTATGGATAACCACTAAGAAGATAACAATGTACAATGTATTAATTATTGAAACTGTCCTATTAATCAGCTTTGAAACTGTCTCATTGATATTTACCTCTCAAAAAAACAAAATTTTAAAAAGAGCAGCACTATAAAAATAAATATAATTGACAATAAAAAAGAGACTGTATGAAGGCTGCAAAACAGGCAGATTGCTCCAACTCTGAAGTACTAGTGAGCCCCTGAAAACCCTGTAGACCCTTCCCTAAGATGCAAAACACACTCCAAAATCAGGTAATTCATAGAAGCATCACTTTGTTTTCTTTTTTTGCTTTTTTGAGGCTTCTTTCTCTTCCATTCCCTCACAGCACAGATTCTGTAGCAGAGCTCAGAACATAAAAACAGGAATGGTGAAGATTAACGAAAGTTAGAGACACTAATTTTGAAAGATGGTGTGGCATTATTTTAATTAAGCATTTTCCTTGGAGTTTACAAGCACAATCTTGGTCTGGGAATAATCTAAATAATTAAAGCTCCCTCCCTTCTGTTTTCCTTACCTTGGGTATCAGCTACATATGCTATTATTTGACAACAGAGCGGAGCGAGGACGGAGCCAGCGGTGCGTCTGTCAGCAGCCTGACAGCCGGAAGCACAGAGGTCTCACCTGAGACAGCATCCGGTGCAGGACTGGGAAGGAGTCCGTGCTCCTTTGATGTGAGTCCAAAGCAGTGGAGTTCCACTGCAGGGGGAGGTGGAAATCCAGCTGTCTAAATGCAACACAATCATTGAACACCTGAAGACACTGGCAGAGACATGGCACAGAGAGGCAGTCATCCCAGCGCCGCGATGCAACCTGCAGAGGTCCTACCGCTTGAGAGACAAGCTCATTTAGCTGGTACACACCATTCTGGCAACCACCCAGGGGAGAAAGAATGTTTGTCATTAAGCTGAAATGTGAAGCAAATACCCACTCTTTTCTCTAAATTGCATTCAGGAAGGACACCGAGATCCTTCTTGCTACTCAAAAGGGAAAGAAACGGAAGCACGCAGAAAATAGGACACTTGTCCCGGAGCCACGCTGCGATGTCAGGAAGACAAATAGGAATTCAGGTGTCTGTCATCCTCCTAGTACTGGACCACTGGAAAGAGAGCAAGGCAAATTTGTTTCATGTCTGTGAGTTAAAAATAGAAAATTCAAAACTGTATCATGACTCCATTCTAATAGTGCAAACACCTAACACAAACTCTGTCTTTTTGTGTGTGTGTGGTACTGGAGATTGAACTCAGGACCTCGTGCTTGCCAGGCAATCACTTATTCTACTGAGCTATCTCCCTGGCCCTAAAATCTATCATTAATGTTTAAATAAAAGCTTGAATATTAAATATAGCCTTTTGACCAGAACTGCCATCTTCCAGTAATTTGCAAAAATGACTAACACAAAGGGCAAGAGGAAAGGAACCCGGTATATGTTCTCCAGGCCTTTTGGAAAGCATGCAGTTGTTCCTTTGGCCACATACATGCAAATCTACAAAAAGGGTGATATCATAGACATCAAGGGAATGGGTTATGTGCAAAAAGGAGTGCTCCACAAGTGTTACAATGGCAAAACAGGAAGAGTCTACAACATTTCCCGGCATGCTGTTGGCATTGTTGTAAACAGCAAGTTAAGGGCAAGATACTTGCCCAGAGGATTAATGTACATATTGAGAATATCAGACACTCAAAAAGTCATGATAGCTTCCTGAAACATGTCAAGGAAAATAATCAGTAAAAGAAGGAAGCCAAAGAGAAAGGTACCTGGGTTCAACTGAAGTGCCAGCCTGCCCCTCCCAGAGAAGCTCACTTTATGAAGACCAGTGGAAAGCAACCTGAACTGCTAGAATCTATTCCCTATGAATTCATTGTGTAAACTGGGAATGTTGCTCTGCCATTCAGCACCCAATTGGCAGCTTACGTGTTCTAAGTCCTATGTAAAAATAAAATCACCCTGTGTTGTAAGGGTGGTTTTCTTAGTTAAACCGGTATGTGGTGCCTTTTTAGCCCAGAAATATTTACAGCAGATGATGTTCATTGTACCTAGTAATTGTGTCTAGTCTTTACTCTTCAGTGTTTTTCTTGCTAAAAGGTATTGCTGAGGTATTGTGCAGGTGTGTACCCAAATATTCAACTATTTATATAATATTTATATTGGCCTGAAGATCCTGAAAATCACCATGGGGATAAATGGAAGTCACTTCAGAAACAAATATAAGTCTATTTCTATTAAATAAATTATTTAAAGCACCAAAATAAATAAATAAATATTAAATATAAACATTTAAATTCTCTATATGGGTTTGCTTGTACATGATTTATTTAAAGGTACATAATATAATAAGTAATATAACAGTATAATATAATGAGTCTAATAATATAATATCTTGTTTTTTTTCAGATCCTTCAGTGACTGTCTACCGTGTGAGTATATTTAACAAGGGATAGTAGTAAGCCATTTATTATATATCATTAGTACATGACATATACTGTAACAGATACCAACTTGCTCTCAGAAACTATATTTCTTGAAATTTAAAGTCTCTGTAAATTTTATGATGCACAAGTCTACAAGACATGATTCCTGAAGAGGCCTACATGGCCACAGTCACTGTTCCACAGGGCAATGCGACTGGCTCCACCATGGGACAGAATTCAGTCACAGCCAGAGAGTGAGAGGTCCCCATCAGTCCTTCAAGTGGAAGGACTGCTTCCCATCAATGGGAAGCAGACGATGGCCTCATCTAATAAAATTCAAGAGAATTTCAACATTTTTACAGTTCTCAAAGAACTGCTTCAGTTCCAAAGGAAAACACATGGCCTGTCTTTGCCTTGTTTTCAGGGTACTGGCTATAACTGTGATTCTTGGTAGTGCTCAGAAAATAAAATTATTACAGACAATTCCAAAATACACATCAAAAAGCTGTCTTCTTCTTAGGGACTGAGTCTACTCCCAGGCAGAATAAGGTTTCAAATTTGGCTGAAGATCTTAGAAACAGAAAAGTGCATGGTAATTTCCAGGAATGGGAAGAAGTGGGGAGATACTGTTTTTTTTTTAATTTAATTAAGTTTATTGATGCTATTTAAGTATATACAATGATCATATTCATCATAGGGAATTCGTACCTCTATATGATGTACTTTGATTTGTCTTTTTTCATTTTCCCCACTCTCCTCTGTTTCCCTTTTGAATAATTTCAAATTTCACCACATATATTATACAATTTAGTTCTTATTTATACTTTCAGTTTCTCATATGAGAGAGACAATGCAATATTTGCATATATGTGTCCAATTTATTCTGGATACACATGTGTAAGTATGGTCTCAAGGTGCATCCATCTACCTAGAAATGTCTCAAGTTTATCTTTCTTTATGGCTGAGTAGTAATTTGTTGTTGGGGAAAAAAACATAGCTGGTGGGCATTTGGGTTGTTTTGAAGATTTAGCTCTTACAGAT
The DNA here is from genome assembly GCA_004027165.1 of Ctenomys sociabilis. Classification (NCBI taxonomy): domain Eukaryota; kingdom Metazoa; phylum Chordata; class Mammalia; order Rodentia; family Ctenomyidae; genus Ctenomys; species Ctenomys sociabilis. The sequence continues at coordinate 60,090 of PVKA01007659.1, forward strand.
TGTGCTGCTATAAGCATAGATGTGAATATATTACAGTGCTATGATGTTTTTAATTCTTTTAGGAAGATATCAAGAGTAGGAAAAACTGAGTCAAATGGAACTTCCAGTCCTAGCTTTTTGAGGAATCTCCACAGTGATTTTCATTGTGTAGATCTTTTACTTACTTTGTTAGATTAATTCCTAAGCATTTCTCTTTTTATAGCTGCTATCATAAAGGGTATTATTTTTCTAATTTCTCTCTCAGTATGTTTGTTATCTGTGTAGAGGAATGCTATTGATTTTTGGATGTTGACTTTGTATCCTGCTATGCTACTGAATTTGTTTATTAATTCTAGGAGTTTCTTGGTGGAGTTTCTCACACCTTCCAAATAGAGTATCATGTTGTCTGCAAAATGATGATAGTTTAACTTCTCCCTTATCTATTTTTATCCTTTTATTTCTCTTTTGTCTAATGGCTCTAGATAATGATCCCAAAACTATATTCAACAGGAATGGTGATAGTAGACATTCTTGTCTTGTACCTGATTTTTAGAGTAAAAATTTAGTTTTTCTCCATTTAGAATACTGTTGGCTGTTGGTTTTTATAGATGGGTTTATCAGATTGAGGTAAAGACTATTACAAATTTCTGTAGGGCTTTGATCATGAATGAGTGTTGGACTTTGTCAAAATCCTTTTCTTGTGGTCTTTTGTTTTGGCTCTATTGATATAGTGTATTGCATTTATAGATTTGCATATGTTGAACCATCCTGGTATCCCTGAGATGAATCTTATCTGGTCATTTTATATAATCTTCTTGATGATTTATCATAGTCTATCTGCTGGTATTTTATTGAGGATTTTTGCATCTATCCTCATGAGGGAGATTGACCTGTAATTCTCTTTTTTGCTTTAGTCTTTCTCCAGTTTTGGTATCAGTATAATACTTGCCTCCAGAAATGATTTTTAGAGTATCAGTTCCTCTTCTATTTCACTGAAGAATTTGAGGAGTACTGGATTAAATATTCTCTGAATTTAATTCAGCTGTGAATCCAATAGGACTTGCGTTTTTCTTTGTCAGTATGCTTGATATTACATTTTCAATTTTATTGGCTGATATTGGGTTATTCAAAGTTTTCATATCTTCTTTATTCAGTTCTTGGTGGAGTTTCTTGAGTTTTCCAAGTAGAATATCATGCTGTCTATGAATAATGGTAGTTTAACTTATCTATTTTTATTCCTTTAATTTCTCTCTCTTTTCTAATGGCTCTGCTTAATGATTCATTTATTCAGTTATTCCGTTTTTATATCTTTTTGATTCAGTTTTGGTCATTTGAAACTATCTAGGAATCTGGCCATTTCTTCTGTGAGAGTAGAGATTTTCAAAATAGTTTTTGGCGATCTTCTGTGTTTCCACAGGATCTGTTGTAATTTTGCACTTTTCATTCCTTATTGTTTGAATTTGAGCTTTTCCTCTACTCCTCTTGATGAGGTTGACTAGGGATTTATCAATTTTATTTAATGTTTCAAAGTACCAGTTTTTTTAATTCATTAATTCTTTATATGGTTTTGTTTGTTTCAATTGCATTAATTGCTGCTGCAGTCTCTACAATTGCCTCCCATCTTTGGGCTTTGGGCTTGGTTTGCTCTTCTTTTTCCAAAAGTTTGAGGTGTAATATCAAGTGACTTAGATGTTCTTCTGCTTTACTAATGTATGAGTTCACAGCTATAAATTTCTGTCTTAGAAATGCTTTCAAGGGCCAGCCAGATAACTCAGTGGATTAAAGCACCTGCTTAGGCTGACACAAGGGCCAGGATTCGATCCCCTGTATGCTGCCACCCCCTCGGGGCACACTCAGACACTGACTGAGACTGGGTATGAGGGGCCAGGGAGATGGATCTGTGGAATAAGTGCTGCCCTGCCAAGTGCAAGGGCCTGAGATCAATCCCTGGTTCAAAAAAAAAAAAAAAACAAAACAAAAAAAAAACACAGCAGAGGAGACTGGGTGTGGTGATGAGCACCTATAATCCCAGAACTTGGGAGACTGAAAACAGGAGAATTACTGTGAGTCTGATCTATGTAGTGATGCCATGTAGACCCTGTACTGAATACATAAAATTAAATAAATAAATAGAAATGCTTTCATTGTATCCCAAAACTCTGTTGTGTTTGAATTTTTGTTGGATTGTAGATACTGTTTAATTTCTTGTTTAATTCCATCTATAATACATTGGTTGTTCAGGAGGGTGTTATCTAATTTCCACATGTTTATGGGGTTTTGTAGTTTCTTTGGTCATTACTTTCCAGTTTCATTGCACTGTGGTCAGACGTTATGCCTCGCATAATTTCTGTTTTCTTTTACTTATTTAAGTATGACCTATGGACTAGTAGGTCTACTTTAGAGAACATCTCATTTGCAGCTGAAACAAAAAATGTGTACTCAGATGTTGCTGGGTGGAATACTCTGTGTATGTCCATTAAATTCATTTGTTCAAAGGTTCTGTCAGTTCTGTTATCTCCTTGCTAACTTTTTGTCTTTTGACCTATCTTTTTTAGATAAGAGGGTGTAGATAACAGGTCCCCTATTAAGACTGTCATTGATTCTTAGATTCCTCATGACCATTAAATTTGTCTTACAGAGTTGAGTGCTCCCGTGTTTGGTGCACACATATTTACAACCATTACCTCTTCCTCTCGAATTTTTCCCCTAAGCAGTATGTAGCGAACTTCTTTATATCATTTGATCATTCTTGGTTTGAAGTTAATATTGTCTGTGAACAAGATAGCTATTCCTGACTTTTGTCTGAGCTCCTGGAGCAGGTAGCATTGTTTTCCATCCTCTGACTTTTAGCCTGTGAATTTCTGTTTGAATTACATGTGGTTCTTACATATGACATATTGTTGGATTTTATTTTGTGATCCATTCAGCCAATCTATTTCTTTTAATTGATGAATTGAGTGAATTTACATAATTGATATGGCTTGTGAATGGTTATAATTGATATTGTATTGGCTTGTGTTTGTCATGTTACTTTCCTGCTGTTGGTTCCCTACTTTTCTCCTGTTTGTTCGCCCTGTTTCATTGGTTCTTTCTGTTGTCATTCTTGGAGTTGTAGGGATTTTTATCTCCTTCTAGAATGTCTTTTAGTATTCTCCGTTGGGATGATTTCATTGTCAAGAATTTCATTAGGTGTTCCTTGTCATGCAACTATTTTACTTCTTCATTAAACTTGAAAGGGAATTTTGCAGGGTATATCAATCTGGGTTGGAATTTGCTTTCTTGTACGACTTGGAATACTTCACTCCAGGCTCTTTTTGACTTGATGGTTTGTGGTGAGATGGGAAAAAAGAAATGGGGAGAAATCATGGAAGTATATACACAAGAGCTGAGATGACTGTACCAATAATTTCCTAAAGTTTTTTGAAAATAGCAGTTAATGGTTAGAATTTTCACTTTCACTAACTCTATATGCTGATATCTGTGATGTAAGCAAATACAATGAAGACAGAAATGTATAATAAAAAAAACATGGTCTTCTAAATGTGTACCATTTCTAATCTCTTATCAATTATTATTATACTTGCTTTAAAATATTTTTAAAAGTAAAAAAAGATAAAAGGTTTATTGAAAGTAAGCATTAATATTAACTTTTCGTCCAGTCTTGCATAACTATATCTGTTAATCTGAGCAACAGATTTGATGATAAAACAGGTAATAAAACAACTGTTGTTAATTTTTGTTCTTCCTTTGAAAATCTCTAACATATGTAGTATTGTATCTTACCCCGTTTCCATTATATGCTTTTGTTTTTACTCTTCAAAATTAAATTAAATTATAAAAACTCAGAAAGAAAAAATGTATCTCCTTTTTTTTGGAGGAACTAGGGATTGAATTCAGGCCCTTGAGCTTGTCAGGGCCTGAATTATAAGTAGACTAAAATTTATAACTATATGGATACTATTTTTTAAAAGAGGAAAAAATAAGCACGTGAAATACATATAAAAATTTTAAACCTATATCAAGCTTCTAGGGGAGAAGTCAATGTCTTATATCTTAAAATAATAAATAATATAATTATAATAAATAATGGATAAAAATTAATAATATAATTATTTAAAATATAACATAATGTCATATTTTAAAATAGTGAATGAGATTAACAGAAGGCTTAATATTGCAAAATATTGAAAGACAAAAATTAAAGCTAAATGAAGCATAAAACATTACAAAGACCTAAAATGAAGAAAGTTTCAATGAGTCTTGAAAGAATTTTAAGCAGAAAAGGAAGAATTAATATAGAGAACAATATTAAAAATTAGAGGCCAGGGAGATGGCTCAGTGGAATAAGTGCTTCCCTGGCAAGCACAAGGGCCTGAGTTCAGTCCCCAGTTCTGCCAAAAAAAAAATTATTAATTGAATTTTTTCCAATTTGATAGGAACTATAAATACTCAGAATCTAGCAGCTCAAACTGACACAACCTGAATTAAAACAGCAAAACAACTTACCATGAAAAATGTTTTTTAAACCCATGAAAAACAAAAACAAAAAAATCATGAAATAGATTAGAATAAACATGGAGAAAGCTAGAGATGACAGCAGACATCAGAAGGTACTACAAATAAGAAAAGAATACAGCAATATTTTGAACATATGAAATAATAAAAACCTGTCAGCCTATAATTCTTTTTTTTTTCATTTATTTTTATTTTATTAAAATACAAATGTCAATCAGTTTCAAAACACCTTAACCATACAGAGTCGATGAATTAATACATTGCAAACTGTTTTCATAACGTTTTGGTATTGTACAAGGTGCATACATGATATTATATTTACAGGTTTGTTTTTTCCATTTTTTTTTTTTTTTTTTTTTTTTTTGGTGGAACCGGGCATTGAACTCAGACCCTTGCGCTTGACAGGGAAGCGCTTATTCTACTGAGCCATCTACCCGGCCCCTTGCCTATAATTCTTAACCAAATAAAAATGTGTTTCCAAAACAATAGCAAAGTAATGGTTTGTAGGTTTACATAACCTAAAAGAATTCATCACTCGCACATTTATACAGCAAAAAATGTTAAAAGCAATCCATAAAATAAATGGGAAATAGTTTATAGGCAATCTCTAGTTCTATACAACGAAATATGAAGTATTGAAAATTATATTGCTCTGGTAAATACAACAGCTTTTTAAAAATATTGTTCAAATCATTTTTTTAAAAAAATCAACTGTTTTGAACACAGTAAAAATATTGTTGGTAGTATATTACCTGCATAGATATAAAATGAATAACAATAGTAGTATAAAAGCTGGAAAGAGAAAAGTTTCCTGGGCTATAAAGAAAAAGATCCCATCTGAAGATATGTTGTGGGACTGGGGAGATGACTCAGTAGAGTAAGAGCTTGCCTGACAAGCTCAAGGGCCTGAATTCAATCCCCAGTTCTGCCAAAAAAAAAAAAAAAGAAGAAGAAGAAGAAGCTACATTATAATATGTATAAAGAGAAATATCACAAAGTCTAAAACAACCACTGGAAAAAAATAAAATGAAAAAAATATAAAATTACTCAGCCAACAAAAGGTGTAATACAGGCAGATATAATACTAACATCACCTTGGGATCCTGGAAGGCCTTGCCCCATACCCACACACACAGTTGCCAGAGCTCCTAAGAGTCCAAGCTGCCCATCTTCACCCTAAAGACTGCCAGGGAGGAGCCGTTGTGCCTCACCTCACCATCACACACACACATTCTGGAATTCAGTTGAGCCCTGGCCACCTGCCCTTGAAGGCATACTGCTGAGGGCACCTGTTGAGCACTGTCCTATCACTCTTGCCTTCTCTAGAGTTCAGATGAATCCCAGCCACCTGGCATTATACAGGAAGACTGCCAAGGGAACTGTGGAAGCTTCAGTGAGCCCTACTCTACATCCACCCACCGCAGAGCCTTATAAACCTCAACCAGCCCTCATGATCATCCAGTCTTTCTCAAGCTGGAGTTTGCCACCCCCTCACTGAGGTAGAATCCACAATGAGCCTCGCACAGTGGAAACTCTAGTGAGCCTGCCTTGACCTCCAACTCTCCTGAGAGCCTTACTCATCCACAACCTGCCACCCTACCATTGCTGTAGAATCAGGGAGAACATTAGGAGCTTCAAAAATTAAAAAAGGAATCAACAAAAGGCAACCTCAGACCTCCAGCATGCCCAAAACAAGTCCAGGAGACAAAGTAATACAAAATTTGAAAGTTACAAAACTGAAATTTCTAAGATAATAACAACTGAAATAAAGAAACAACTTCATAAGGCTATAATGGAAATCAGATTAGAAAAAAACTCTCATGAAAGAAAAAGGAAATAACAGTTATGAAAGAATTGCTCAACACATCCAAGAAAGACATAGATTTTACAAAATAGAAGGGAATTGAAACACTGAATAAACAATACAGGAAAGAACTACAATCCATGAAACAGATTCAAACACATATCTAGCAGATGGAGAAGTCCAATGAAAGCTGTTAAATCACTTGAATGAAACTGAAGATACAATGTCAGACCTTGAAGTCAGCATTGCAGTTAATGAATATGAAAAAAAAGATATCTTAAAAATAATAAGGAACAAAAAAACAATAATAGGACAGCTGAAGGAGGATAGAAATAAAATATGTAAGACTAATAGGTATCAATGAAACAGATGAAATTAACACAAATGACATAACATGACTGTTCAAGGAAGTAATAACAAAATATTCCAAAACCTGCCCAGGGCCTTCAGATCCTGAAGCAACCTAGAGCACAGGCCCAGGTTGGAAGCCTTCAGCAGAATTCCTTGCAAAGAGGCTAGAGGCAAGACCCACCCAGCTGATCCATGAGCAGAATATCTTGCCAGAGTGACACAAAGGGTTCACCTGCAAAGCTACAGCAGGAAGAAATGGAGCACAGCAGAAAGTCCCAAGCCACACCCACCTGGAGGACTCTGAACTTCCTAGATCCAGACCTGGTGCTAAGGTAATAACTCTATCTAAGCTCTACACCAAAGATCAAAAGTCAGTGGTACACAAAATGACAAAGAGAAGGAACAAAAAGCAGTCTCAGGCCCCAAGTCCACCCAGTACAGATGCAGAAGACACTAGCATAGAGGAAATCAGAAATCACACATCTGAAATCTCTGAAATAATAGCAGTGGAAGTAAAGAAACAACTGCAGAAAGGTATAGAAGAAATCAGATCAAAAATATCTGAAGTAAAAAAAAAATTGGTGATAACTATAATCAAAGAAGTACTAAGTGCTTCTAAAGAATACGCTGATAAAAAATAGAGCAGAATATAAAAATGATGGAATCCCTGAATAAGAAATATAGGAAAGGAATAGAATGTATGAAACAGATGCAAAGTGATATACAGGAAATTAAAACCTCAATCACAAGCTGGCAAATCCATTTGAACATGAAAATAGACTCTCTGACTTTAAAGACATCATTGCAGCTAGTGAAAAAGTAAGCAAAGATCTCTTAAAAACAACTGGGATGCAGAAAAAATAATTGAACACCTGCAAGATGATGCAAAGATGAACAATGTGAGACTAATAGGCATCAAGGAGAAGTAAGGAGTCAATACAAATGATATGGATGGAAGTAACAGCAAAAAACTTCCCAAATATGGGGCAACAATCTGACATTCAATAACCGAAGCATACAGAACTCCAAATAACATCAACCCAATTAAAACCACCCCCAAACATATAAGAATAAAGATCCAAGAAATTCAGCAAAGGAACAGTATACTAAAAGCCACTAATGAAAAGAAACAGATCACATTTAAGGGAAAACCCATCAGAGTAATGGCATATTTCTCTTCACAAACCATCAAGTCAAGAAAAGCATGGAGCAAAGTACTTCAAGTCTTGCAAGAAAACAAATTCCAACACAGACTGATATACCCTGCAAAACTCTCTTTCAAGTATAATGGAGAAGTAAAATATTTCCATGACAAAGAACAACTGAAGAAAAAAAAAAAAACTGAAGAATTTCATAATGACAAATCCAAGACTACTAAATGATACTCTAAAGAGGGAGCAAAATGATCACAACCCCAGAATGAGAATGGAAAGAACCCACCAAATAGGGCAAATAAACACAGGAGAATAAGAGATATACAATAGTAGTCTTTCAGTTATTCTTTTGTGTACAGCAGCAAAATATTTCCATCAGCACACTCTACAAATGGACTTCTCTTGAACCCTATGGGTCATGATTCCGTATGGGTCTGCAGGGTGGATTTCAAGGAAATAGCTGTAGCTCAGTCCCACAAGTGACACCTGGCCACTAGAACTTTGTATGATATCCTATCCCCAAACTGTCAGAAGTGATGGTCATTTATTTGTCATTCCAGTATTTACCTTATGTTTTCTTCTTTGTACTTCTTTACTATCATGAAAACTTGTTCTAAGTTCAATTGTTTTGAAACATTTAATTTTTAATTCAATTAGTATTTAATTTTCTGGATAATGCATAATCTTAATTTTTAAGATTTATACTATACTTTTGAATTATAATTTACCTAAAAAACATCATATGATATCTTCTCCTAGTATTAGAAACTTTAAAAAGTGTATTTCCATTTTCTGTTGACTTTATATTACTTCTTCCCTGTCTTTTATACATACATACACATACATATATATGAAAAAAATACATGTATAACCCAATATAAGACTGGTACTTTTTCATAGAAATCTTCAATGACCTTTTAAATAAGGTTTCATCTAATATATTTTATATAGTCCTGCATAACTATCACTTTGAGAGCTCTTTATTGTTCATCAGGAGCATACTTCAATTTCCCTTGCCTTTTGAATTATGCTCTTTGTTATTTTCTGTATGCTACGTCTGGAGGTATTAAAATATTTCAAGTTTTTATAACTAGAAAATATTTTACTTTTAGTTTTTAGAGGTATGTTTGCTAAGTATAAACTTCAAAGAGGATAGACCTTTCAGTTCTTTAATTAGTCGTTTCTTACACACTTGGTCCTTTTTTTTTCTTTCTAATGTGGAATAAGATGCTATTTAATTTTGTTCTTCCATAGTAATATTTTTTATATTTATGTTTAATCATTGTTTTCTTTACAATATGTTTTGTACAATTACATTTTTATGTATCTTGGTATGATTTTATTTAAATTTCTTGTGCAAGAGTTTCATTTTTCTTGAAAACATGGTATTATAAGTTGAAGTAAATTCAGAAATTTTAAATCTTTAAATATTTATTACCTACTCCTTTCTACTTTGAGAATTCTAATTATATGAATATAAGCTTTTTGGTTTTGACACAGTGAACTATTATGACTGATCTATAAATTCTTTCTTCATTTTTTGGACAATATTTATTGTTATATTCATTTATGTTTCTAAATTTTAAAAAATGTGCATCAGAAAAAAAACAAAAAAATCCCAAGCATGGGAAAACAGACAAAACAGTTAAATGAGGCATATAAAACTTCAGCTAGCCATAATCAGAATAAATCTTCACTCAGGCACAAATAACCACTATTCCAGAAACTGAGAAAAACAACAGAATATTACGATCTGTTACAAGAAAGAAAGAGATAAGCTATAATAAAAAGCCCATCAGAATCATGGCAGAATTCTCAACACAGGCTATGAAGTTAAGAAGAGCTTGGACTGAGATATTTCAGGTCCTGAAAGAAGACAATTTCCAGCCCAGATAGATGTGTCCTGCAGAACTACCTATCAAATTTAATGAAAAGAACTGGGGAGGTAGCTGAGCAGACTAAGCACCTTCTTAGCCAAGCTCAGGGACCTGAGTTTGCTCCCTGGCACCACATGCCATGCTAGCCCCAGCCCCAGGCATGCTGTACCAGGGACTGAGTCCAGGCATGGTGGTGCATTCCTGTAATCTCAGCACTGGGGAGGCTGAAAAAATAGAGAATCACTATGAGTCTGAGCTGTGTCATGAGATCCTATAACAAATATACATAATAAAACAATTTTTTTAGTTTAATGAAGAGATAAGATAATTTCATGACAAAGAAAAACTGAAGGAATTCATGACAAACAAATCAACCCTACAAAAGCTACTGACAGATATCTTAGAAAGACACAAAGATGACAAGAACAACAACAGAAGAGAACCAACAGGTAGAGCAAGCAATTAGGCAGAGGAGAAAAGTAGGGATCTTACAGTGGGAAACCAACATGACAAAGATAAGGCAACACATCTCAGTCATCACCATCAATGTAAACATCCTCAATGCACCAATTAAAAGAATCAGACTAACAGAGTTGGTCAAGAAACAAAATACAAAAATATGTTGCATACAAGAAACACATTTAACTCAAAAGAATGAATCTCCCAGACATCAAAGGATATAAAACAATATTGCATGCAATAGAAACCCATAAAAAAGCAGAGCTAGCTATTCTTGTTGCTGACAATGCCAACTTCAAACTAATCATGATTAAAAGCGATTTTTTTTGAAGTCATACATACTTGATAGGGGGAAACTGCAAAAGGAAAGGGTAGCAATTATAAATATACACACATCCAATGTAGGAGCACCCAAATATATAAGACAAATTTTAACAGACATGAAAACTCAAGGGAGCAATAACATAAACCTACTGGGGATTTAAGGCCCCATTGACACAAAGAGATAGATCAACTGTGCAAAAAATGAAACTGAAGAGCTGGCCAGATAGTTCAGTGGATTATAGTGCCTGCTTAGGCAGATGTAGGAGTTGGAGGTTCAATACCCAGCCTGCTGTGCTGGCCTCCTACCCGGGGCATGCTGAGCCAGTAATTGAGACTGGATGTGGAGGCAAGCACCTGTAATAAAGCAATTGGGAAGCTTAAAACAGGAAAAACACTACAAGTCTGATCTGTACAGTGAGACCCTATAGAACCTGTAAACACTGCACTAAATTCAAAGAAAAAAAGCAATTAAAGATAAACTTTCAGGCTATGAAGATGAGATTGTGGATTGTGATCACAAATGGAAAGACCTCTTTAACAAAAGGAGTGATGTGTAAATAACAGTTAAGCATCAATAAGACAATGCAAAGAAAAGTGATATAAGACTAATAGGTATTAATGAAAAATCAAGAGTTAACACACAAAAGCAGACTATTTGCAGAAGGAATAGCAGAAAACTTCCCAAGCATGGGGATAAAATCTGACCTGCAGTAAGTGATGCATATAGAACTCCAGATAGCCATGACTAAATAAATCTACACCCAGACTGATAGTAAGCTGAGAGAGAAAAAATATCAGCTATAAAGGAAAGAATGTTAAAACAATGGCTAAAATCTCAACACAAACCCTCAAATCAAGATGAACTTCAAGTGAAGTATTTCAAGTCCTGAAAGGAAACAAACACAGATTGGTGTGCCCTAAAAAACTATCTTTCTAAATTAATGGGCAAATAATATAATTCGATTATGAGGAACTATTTATAAAATTCATGAACACAAAAGCAATCCTACAAAGATTTCTGAAAGAGATTCTAGATACAGATAAAAGTGACCACAAGTCCAAGAACAACAGAAAGAAACCACCATACATGGCAAGCAAATATAGAGGGGAAATCAGGGAATGAACAGCAAGGAAATAACAGTACAAAGGTAAACAAATACATATTAGTTATAATCATCAGTGAGCATGGCCTCAATTTACCAGTTAACATCGTATTGGCAGAATAAATCAATAAATAAAACGGGGCTAGCCAAATATCTCAGCAGATTAAAGCACCTGCAAGCAGGCACAGGGGCCAAGGGTTTGACCCCTAGACCTCTCATGCCAGCCCCACCTCCAGGGTGCGCTGAGCCAGCAATTGAGACTGGGCATGGTGCTCTTGGGAGGCTATAAACAGGCAGATCAGCATGAGTCCAATCTTGTAGTGAGACCCTGAACACCCTATAGACCTTTCTCTAAAAAATGCCAAAAAAAGACAAAGAAATAAAACAATGTTTTATGTTGTTTTTTATGTTGTATACAAGAAATATTTAACTCAAAAAGAAACTTACTGAGTGAAAGTCAAAGGATGGAAAACAATATTCCATCCTTTGATGCAATAGGAACCGAGAAAAAAGAAGAAGTAGCTATACTATTTTCAGAAACTAAGATCAATCAAAATAGATTAAAAAGGTCATTATATGCTTGTTTGGGGGAAAATTCAAGAGAAATAAAAAACAATCATAAACACATATCAGTCAAATACAGATGTACCCAACTGTAAAAGATGACTATTAATAGACATGAAAAATAAAATGAGTAATAACATAATTGTAATGTGGAATTTTAATACCTCACTGTTACAAAGAGATAGATAACTAGATAAAAAAATAGCAAAGAAACAACAGAACTAAGCCAAATCTGTGAACAAATGGATTTAGAGTATTTGTGGAATATTCCACCACAATATATAGACGTCAGTCTATATATTCTCAGCTCCACTTGAGATGTTCTCTAACACAGATCATGTAATAGCCCATAAAACATGCTTAAGTAAATGCAAAAGAATTAAAATTTACCCATGCATATTATCAGACCATAGTGCAATGAAACCAGAAATATTTTATGTCAAAAGAAATCACAAAAACTGTGATGGAAATTAAGTTACATTCTCCTGAACAATAATGGATCACAGGTAAAACTAAAGAAGAAATTATGCCATTTCTACAATTAAATAATGTCAATACAACATACTGGATCCTTTTTTTGATTTTTCTTTTTTGGGAGGGGTGTTATTTGTTTGTTTGTGCAGGGTCTCACTATGCAGCTCAGATTCATGATGATCCCTGTTTTCTGCCTCCCTAGTGCTGGGATTACAGGTGTGCATCACCACACTCATTGTCAGCTCAGCTGACCCAGGAGAAGGGCTGGTGGGGCATGCACTGCCAGGAATCAAACCCTGGGCCCTATGCTTACCTAAGCAAGCACTTAGTCTGCTGAGCTATCTCATCAGCTGTAACATGACAGATCTTTAGGAACACAATTAAGGCAGTCCTACCAGGAAAATTTATAGTGGTGAGTACTCATATCAGGAAAGAAGAATGAGTCCAAATAAACAAATTAATTTTGAACTCTAAGTTTCTAAAAAATTCAAGCCTGAATTTGTGCAAAGGAGGAAATTACATAGATAGTAATGGACAGATTGATAGATACATATTAATTACCCAAATTGAATCAAGGAGATATAAAAATTTTAAATAAACTAATATCACTTAATGAAATTGAAGATATAATTAAAAACCTACCAACAATAAAAGTCCACACCCTGAGAAATTCCCTGCTGAATTCTAATAGAAGTTTAGAGAAGATATAACATTGCTATTTCTTAAACTATTTAAAGAAATTGCTAGAAAAGAAATATTCCCAAACTCATTCCTGGAAGGAAGTATTATCCTAATGAAAAAAATACAAACAAAAAAAAAAAAAAAAAGAGAAATATAGGCTTATCTGCCCAATGAACACAGATACAAAAGTCTTCAGTGAGATACTGGTAAACAATGCACCAAATCATTAAGATTAGAGACCACAACCAAGTGGAATTCATCCTAGGAATACAGGGATGGTGCTACATATGCAAACAAACAAGTGTAATGTACCATATTAACAGAGCCAAGGAAACAATCACACAATCAGCTCAATAGATGCAAAAAAGTATTTGACAAAATCTAATATCCATTCATGATTTAAAAATGCAAGCGTTACAGAAAACTGGCCGGGAAGATAGCTCAGTGGAATCAGAGCTTCCTTGGCAAGTGCAAGGGCCTGAACTCCACCAAAAAAAATAATAAAAATTCAAAGTATATACTTACCTTGCCCCCAAGACCTCCGAGCCAGCGAGACTTTCTGAGACTCTCTAGGCAATCCACCCTGGCCATCCCGCCCTGCAACTCCCCAGAGCCCCTGCCCCCAAGCCGGCCAAACGAGTGAGAAGTTTTGTGATTCTTCAAGCCCCTGATCAAACCCAGCACAGTCCAGTGAGTGTGGGAGAGTTTCTGCGCTCTCTGGTGCTCCCTGGGCCAGGGACACATCAGAGGGGAACCACAGGCTCACAGTTGTACCAGAAGGGCTGCAGCAAAAAGGAACAGAAAACTGGAATAGATTATCTTTGTCTCAATCTGATAAAGCCATCTCTATCAAACTAATAACCAACATCATTATAAATGCTCAAAACTGAAAGCCTTCACTCTAAAATCAATAATAAGACAAGGATATCTACTGCCAATACTTCACCAAAAGACTTCTAGGTTTAATAACCAAATTCAGTAGCATAGCTGAATATAAAGTTAACACTCAAAACTACATCTTCCCTGTACACCCTAATAAATTCACTGACAGAGAAATTAGGGAAAAACAATTTCCACAATATCATCTAGAAAAGTGAAATATCTAATAATCAATCTAATGAAAAAAGCAAAAGACCTTTACATTGAAAACCACAGTACTATGAAAAAGGAGACAGAAAGGGATATCACAAACATGGATATATTATACAGATTTAATGCAATCCCAATCAACATTCCAACAGCCTATCTCATGAAATTTGAGAAAATAATCCTAAAATTTATTTGAAATCAGAAGAAACGTAGAATAGAAAAGTCAATTCTAGGCAACAGAGGCAAAGCAGGGGGCATCACGATCCCTGATTTGAAACTATACTACAAAACTACTGTGATAAAAAAAAAAAGTCATGGTACTGGCAAAATAAAAATAAAAAATAAAAATAGACCAGGGATGAATGGAACACAGCAAAGGATGCAGAAACAATTTCAAATACACCCAGCCACCTTACCATTGACAAAAGAGCCAAACACCTCCACTGGAAGAAAGAAAGGTAGCATCTCTAATAAATGGTGCCAGAAGCAGTGGCTTTTCACATACCAAAGATTAAATTGAGACCCATCCATTAAACTAAAATTGAAATGGATCCAAGATCTAAATAGTGAAACAGAAACAATAATTCTGCTAGAGGACAGAATAGGTAGAACTCTTAAAGACATTGGTATAGGCAAAGACTTTATGAACAAAACCCCAATTGCACAGGAGCTACCACAAAGAATCAATAACTGGGATCTCAACTTGTTGAAATCTTTTGCACAACAAAAGAAACCACCAACAGAATGAACACACAACCCATAGGATGGAAAAGAATTTTTGCCAGCTGTTCTTCAAAGGACTACTATATAGAATATATAAAGAACTCAAATAAATCAGTCTTTACCCAAAATTTAAACACATAATCCAAAAAATGGGCATCTGAAATGAAAAGACAATTCTCAAATGAAGAAGTGCATGAAAAAATGTTCAACATTGGTCATTCTAGAGAAGCAAATTTAAAACAACACTGACAGTTAATCTCACTCCAAAAAGAATGGCTATCATCAAAAAGTCAACTAATAACAAATGTTGGCAGGGCTGGGAAATAAAAGGAATCTTCCTCCACTGTTCGTCAAATAATGGAACCACTTTCATCTAGGTCTTAGTAGGTTTTATTTTAAAGCTTAACATACAGCTGTCACTGATCCCCTCATTCTACTACTAGGTATTTTCCTAAGAGAAATGAAGTAAGTATATGTCCACAGGAAAAATTATAGTAAATATTTATAGTCATCTTACTTGTAGTAGCCAAACACAAAAATACTTTATAGTCCATCAACAAATGAATGCATAAAGAGCTGGCCAAATAGATCAGTGAATTAAAGCACCTGCAAGTAAGTACAGGGGCCAGGGGTTCAATTCCTTGGCCTGCTGTGCCAGCCCTGCCCCCAGCGTGCGCTGAAAAAGCAATTGAGACCAGGTATGGTGTCATATGGCTGTAATCCTAGCTCTTAGGAGGCTGTAGACAGGTGGATCACTATGAGTCTGATCTACTAGTGAGATCCTGAACACCCTGTAGACCCTTCCCTAAAATACAAAAAAAAATTAATGTACAAGTAAATTAGATATAGCCAAATAGAAGAATTCCACATGATTACAGAAAACAATGAACAACAGATGCATACAATAATATGGATGACTCTCAAAATAATTGTGATGCTGAAAGAATAGAAGGTTTTTGTTTACATAAAAGTCTAGAAAATGCAAACTAATCCATAGTGATAAAAGATAGCACTGACAACCTTATGAAGAGAGAGATTAGAGAAAAGAACCATAGTAAAACAGGAGGGAACTTTTAGAGGTATGGATATTGTCTTTGTAAAAGGATATTTAAAATAGCATAACAGCAAGACCATAGATTCTCTTGTTCCTACTGTCTTCCAATCTCACTTCTTTTTACTTCTCTTGCTCTCCTCTCCCCTTTCCTTGGGGTTGCTGCTGTTACTTTTGCCATCTTATGAACATTGGCCATTCAACAAATCACCAGATTGCCAAGATTTTCAAAATGAATTGTTCTGTTTTCTTTTTTTTTTAATTTATTTTTTATTTTATTGAAGTACAAATATCAATCAGACAGTTTCAAGACACCTTAACAAGACAGATTCAATAAATTAATACATTGCAAACTATTTTCATAATGTTTTGCTATCGTACAAGGTGCATACATGATATTATATTTACAGATATTATTTTAGCAGATGTCTCTTATCAGTAAATTAAAAGTGTAGCTGCTTACTTATCTTATTTTTTATACCTGAATTATATCAAAAATTCAATAATTATTTTCCTAGTTGATGATCATAATACTAGAAGCCGATA